>JAVYIG010001070.1:142500-391073 GCA_035222895.1 Strongylocentrotus droebachiensis
TGGCCCGCAGGAGGAAAAATGGATCCCCCTTCTTTATGACAATCCTGGGTCCGCATCTTCATGAGATGATGCATGTTAATAAGAAAAATGAAAAGGAGAAGAAAGGAAAGAAATAAAGAAAGTTTGGTCTATAACGCTGGAAATAATAACCTGAAAGGTTTAGTTCTGGTCATGCAATAAAATGCATTGTCAAAGAATCTGACTGGGAGCCATAAGGGAGTTGCTTATGTAGAACTGTGCATTTTTAAGAAATGTAAATAGAAATCGACTCAATTAACATGATAATGTTCATGTATTGTTGATGAAGATCACATCCAATGCACACTGAAATTGATATATGGGACTGCACATAAGCGTATCTAACTTTTTCTTGTCATGTTTTTACCATGAGCGCATTTAAAGAGCAACCCTTTCCAGAAGATAAAGTATTCATTTCTACTAAAAATAATCTCTCTAGCTTTCGTGGATTATTCTGTTTAAGCTGACTTAATTTTGATCTGTTATATGTTTATATTGTTGTATGTTGGAGGCTTGGCGAGAAGGAAAAAAATCACACAAAAATAAGTTTCCTTGCAAACTGAAATACAAAGGATGAGAAAGCCCACAAAATGATTGTTCACTTTTTCCAGAACTCAATAATAAGAGAGATTAACGCCTTCATTTACCGTTGGGACATAAGCCAAGTTAACAAGATAATTGATGACTATTTGACCTTTATTTCAATGACCAAGACCCTGATTGGTTTATCAGGGAGTTGTCATGGTTACTGTCTATTTCTAGCTTGCATCGAGTGTGTGAAATTAAAGTTGATAGTCCAGTCGCCTGGTTAAGGCCATGTTGTTTGTCAGATCAAAGCATGTATTTTCTTTGTCAAAAAAATAACTGAAATGAAAACAAAACAAATCAACAACATCAAAAGAAATCAAACAGCAAACAAACAAACAAAAACTTGACGACAACAATAACAGAAGCCACAAAAGGCAGTATTAAATTTAATTTAATATCGTCGTAAAGCTTAATTTTAGATGCCTTAGTAACTGGAAATGTAAGTTCATAACTGGCTATAGATGCTCATGGTTATACAGTCATGACTTTGTGTATCATCTTTACCCACTTAATGTTATAGATATATTCTTTAATAACAAAGTATTCGCCAATTTTTAAATAAGAACTAGAATTATGATATATTTATGTACAATGTAAGGTAATGAAATGATCAATGGAAAGATATCGACTTAAATCGCGTGCACTACAGAAAAGGTACATGTCATAATTATGGGACTTAAAGGCATCGTTTAACAATGTTAAATCTGAGATGTCTGTGATTATGGTGGAATATTGAAGCCCTACAAAATTTGCGCTTCAAAATTATCAAGAAATACCTCAAAAAAGTAAAAATCTTTGAGTGACCGGTTTTACCACACTCGTTTTCCCCAATAGACTGTAGTGATGTGAAAACCGCAAGGAAAACGCAAAATTTGATTTCGATTTCCAGTCATAAATATCTTGATAATCAGACAGGCGATCGGCTTGTAAAATTCATGGGGTTCCTGACTGACCTAAGGTTTATAATTATGATTGCCGCATGAGATAAATCCAGGATTTTGTTTCAAAATCTGAGACAAAGTTACCCAATCCCTTTAACAGAGATGTGGTATGACAGTTTGATGCCAACTTTTCAGCTATTTCTCGTCATATTTCAAATAGAAGAGCCTTCTAAAAGCAATCCTCATCGGTGGTCAACTGTGACATTCTTTCTTCTAAACTGACATAGACTACATAAATTATGAGAAAGCTCACATAAAATGTTAATCTTTTGCTTGAACACAATCTGATCTCTTTGGTAACGTTGAACACAATTTTGCCTAAATTTGGCCAGTGAAGAGTGAAGTGAAGAGGGAAATTATTATATTAACATTAAAGCTTTGCTTAGAATATGAGCGAATGTGCCATTTATTTTTCCACCATAAAATATGTACTCATGTTCTCACTACTTTTTTAAAGCAAATATTCTCTAGCAAATCGCTCTCTTTGCTTTAAGAATATTCATATTAGTGGAGCAGACATTGTTCTCTTCTCAGAATATTTACATTGGTTTCCAACCATGGACGTAATTCTGCTCCTGTTTGCCTAACTTCAAATTCGTGCTGAAATTTGGGCTTCGTAATATCTTTTCACTAATAACTGTTACCAGTTGGACACCACAATTAGGGTCCGTGGCTCCGAAAGTTTCATTCACTCGTAGAATAAACACACCGCGACGGGTAAATCCGCCAAAAAAAATGACGAATAACTCGCTAGCTATTCATCGAACAATCAATAAATTTTATTGGCTTAATCCATTAAGAAATCACAGCCATAAAATCCCCTCTTTCTCTCTCGTTTTTTGTAATTGTAGACAAGCTGTCATTACCCAACAGTAGGAAGGGTACGATTTGTAATGCAATGATTAATTCATAGTTTGACGGGTAAAGAAGGGGCTGGATGGGTATGGCGCGAACCGACCCGAAACGGTACGGCGCGTTCGTCCCATCTGCCGCTCGTTGCTTGTCCCCCTCGGTGATAACAGTAAATATTAATTATTCATTGCTGTTTGTTTCAGCTCGCTTCCAAGTTATTTTCGTCGTCATCCTCCACACTTGCACACACACACCAAAAAAGAAAAGAAAAGTGAAATGATAGCAATATTCTACTGGTCCGTCACTTTTCCGTCGTTTTTCTCTCCCTTCTTCGTCCCAAAATTGCAATATCGAGGAGGGAGAAATGACGCTGCCGGGAGTTTTCGTTTGGTCAAGACGTCAGAGAACGTCTGTTACTTTAACAATTTTCCCCTAACGGCCATTCTCTTTTTTTACCGGGTATTCAATCATAATGTATTCTTGTTTACTTTCGCATTTATCCGAGTCGAGAAGAGGGTAGATGATGGAGGGTTTCAAAGAGTGAATGAGTTTACAGCTATGTCCGTCCAACGAGGCAGCCGACGTCTTTTGGGGTGCCCCCATCTCCCTCTCTCTCTCTCTCTCTCTCTCTCTCTCTCTCTCTCTCTATTTATTTCTGTCTCTATCTCTTACACATTCTATCTTGCTCCATTCATACCCATCATTCTATCTATAATTTTTGTTATCTATTTCTGTTTATCTATCTCGAAAAATGTTCTCTCTCCCACCATTCGTCTACCTCTCTCTCTCTCTCTCTCTCTCTCTCTCTTGCTCTCTAACTATCCATCTATCTCTTCCCCTCTCTGTCTATCTCCCTCTTTCTATCTATCTAAGTCTCTCCCCCCTCTCCAAACTCTTTCTATGATGATCGATTAAGTTTACTCTCGAGCCCCATCCAAAGCCAATTTAGGGGTAATGGTTGGTTTGCTAAGAGCCCAAGTGTTTGTCGAGGGGGGTAAGCGAAGTGCCTCTGAGTCAAGTGCCTCCCCGGTCGGTCCGTAAGCCCCTGTGAGGCATGTTCTGATGGTATAGTACCTGCTGGGTAAGAGGCTTAACTTGGGGGGGGGGCTGGCGGCGAGGGTGCTGCACGGTCTAGCTTGGACGAGCATCAGGAATTTTACGCGCGGCATATGTCGCTGTATATACGAGGGACCAGCTTTCGGACATTGCCTTGGCTTCGGCCACCGGTCAGGGAACGCGCTCCAGCCTCGCGCTGGGTATTCACTGGGGAAAGTCCGGCCTGTCTGATAGAAGCAAAGACATTGACATTGACACATGATGAAAACCAATTAGTATCGATTGGAAAATGAATTCTATAGTGTTATATCACATGGTTGTTCCTTAATTTATTGCCTGTTTTCTTCACAGCACGCGGCTGGTGCCCAAGGCTATGAACCTCCTTACCCATCTTCCGTGACCACACCCTTTTGTTCTAGCCCACTCTTTCTCCCTCTCTCTCTCTCTCCCTCTCTCGATCTGTCATTCTTTCGTTCCATCTTATCTTCATGCCAACATAATTACCATCCATATTGTTTAATGGCTTCTACCTTGTCTTTCTCCGGTTGTTCTCTCTCTCTCTCTCTCCTTCTCAATGATTTCGTTCTTGCGCCAGAAAAAAAAAAAGATTTACAACGGAGGAGCGGACAGGGGATGATTACTCGTCATTCCAAAACAATAAAACGCGTGTCTCCTGCACATCGAGGGTGTTAAAACGCGCCCCAAATAACCCCTTTCTAGGGCGCGCGCTGCCCGATCAAGAAAAGAAAAAAAACCTGTCATCTTCTTACAAAGCAAAACCTGATAAGCCTGCTTATCCCGCTTCCTGCAACTTGTTTTCTATTTGAAATAGGCAATGGAGAGAAAAAAGGAAGAGGATGAAGAAGAAGAGAAGAGAAAGTAGAATAAAACAATCCCCTGGAGGCGGCCTGCCCTTAAAACCCACAAACTTCTGTTCGCATCTTTCACGCAATCTGTTACGCGCTTCGCTCCCATCCCCGTGAACTGAGGTCCGAGCTTTTTCTTGGTATTGCTCCGTGCGTACGTATGGCTCGATCTGCTGGCCTGGGGCACCCCCTCCTCCCCTGCGTTGTTTAACTCCCCAACATGTTGTCAGCGCGCGAAAGGGGTTTGTGTGCGAGGAACGGGTACTCCCGTGTTAAGGTCACTACCATTCAATACGCCGAGGGTGTGCAGAAACAGAGCTATGAATACTAAATAAACATGAGACGACAACCGGGGTGGTGGCAGAGAGAAAAAAACGGCACGCGATCATACTCATCCGAAAGCCAAGTGCCTTTTCTTTTCTCTTTTTTATATCGCCATTCGCAATCGAGCTGCGTAATACGAATAATCGTTTTATACGATGACATCTTCCCTTCTCCCCTCTCTCTCTCTCTCTCTCTCTCTGGCTCTCTTTCTCCCATCTTTCGTCGCTGTCTCGTTGAGATACAAATGAAGAACAAGGATCTAGCTAGAATTAATCAGAAGTAAATTGGTCGGCAGTTTGTGCCTTGCGTCGACGCCATACTCGCCAAATGGCACGTTGAAAATAATGCGCGCACACAGAATCTCGCGTTTCAACGTCAGCAAAGAAGCTTGTTTCTCAATTGTTCGGGGCGCACGCAGATCGCTAGTGGCGCACACACGGTCTTTCAAAAGGCAAAAGAGATATGAAATCACCGACAAGTACGAGGAATCTCATAATGCGCTTATAAAATGCGCGGGACGAGACTCAAAACCGCAAGTGATATCATAGGCATTACCACAGCTCTCATGAAATTCGGCCTTCCCTAATTGACTCGCCCCGGCGATATCTCGATTATCAAATCATGGGCTTAATGGAAGGGGAAACTTTTTTTGTATTCGCCCCCATCCTTTTTCTTCTTTGCTACCCTCCACCACTTCACTTAAGGAAGACGAAATAAACATATGTGCAGATAAAAGGAAAAACTTTTCCCCCAGAGTTTCTCTTTCCGGATGATGGGAGCTTGTTAAATTCTGCTCAGCACTTGGCGGCGAGTCTCGCGCGCGGCGTTGTTTTTCTTGTTACCAATACCCTCTCGCTTCCGACTGCTTAATAACCAACGAATCAAAGGAAAATTTGGCAAGAATTGGGCCTTCATGGGGGTGCGAAGTAGCGACCACGTATTTTCTTATTCACCGTGAACTCCTTTTTTTTCTTCTTTTCTTTTCTTTGCCAGGGAATCGAGAAGCGCTGTCGATGTTTAGATCCCAAACACGACCAATGAAAGGTGATGCTCATGATGTACGCATAACCCCAGGTCGAGAATTCGATGCTTCATTCATCACACTAATGTCGACAGAAGAAGAAAAAAAAAGAAGAAAGGAAATACATGAGAAACATGAATTAAGGAGCAACATCTAACGAGTAAGAAAGCAAGATGGGGGGAAAAGGAAACGGGAAATAGAGGGATACATTGAGCGGCGATAATGAATTGGTGAAAGGATCTCAGAAGGAAAAAAAAATCCCTTTTAGTTGAAACGTAAGTCAAGCATGAAAGACAATGATGTAATGACGTTATTGAAATCTGTTAAACTGCCTTACGTCACGTTTCTAAGATGGTTAAAATCCTTTTTTTCCTGTAATGTAAGTAATATCTACCAAGTTGAATGTAACAATGAGGATAGAGCGAAAGACCTATTTTTGAAGACACCAAGTTGGCTAAAACCCACTAGATTGGCAGCCTACGAGACCGTCCGTGTCAGTCTCATTCGGGCCTTCCGTCCACTTTTCAGAGGGTTCACTGGACCAACATGCCACTAGACCGATAATGTCGGTCTTGTGGGCCTTCTGACAACTTTATTTTTAAGGGTTGACTTGAGAGCCCACAAGACCAACCACCCACCAGAACGACGGCCAATGTCAGTCTCATGGGCCTTTTATCCACTTTTCAGAGGGATCAAAAGACTGACGGCTTACTAGACCGACAGTGTCAGTCGCATGGACCTTCTATCCACTTTTCAGAGGGTTCACGAGACCGAGGACCCACGAAACCGCGATTCTTTTCAAACCAGTTCTTCGATATTTCTTCGTTTGGACCACACCTACTTGAGCCTTTGCTCACACCCAGTCCCTCGTGTTTCGTATGGATGATCACACTCATACTTTCGGGACATTCCATCTTATTTTCCTCTTCCATATTCTCCATTTCTTGAATTCAGAGGGATCACAAGACTGACGGCTTACTAGACCGACAAAGTCAGTCTCATGGTGCTTATATCCACTATTCAGAGGGTTCCCGAGACCGAGAAATCTTATTCTTCTCATCCTGCCTTTTCATTTGTTCTCTACCCTTCAATCTCTTTGCTTGTTTTTTGTTCTCACTTTTGTTTAACCTAAACCCTTTCCAACTCGCTTTTCCTTCTATCACCTTAATTTTCCCACCTTTTTTCTTCTACTTATACAAGTTCTTACCCTATAGATCTATTTCTTCAGCTATCAGTATCTCGCCCCATTTCACTCTTTAAGTTTGAGTCATTTGAATGTAAATCTCGTGCATATTGATGTATAAAATAAATGAAGTGAGCTTTAATTTGTTGTATTAAAATATGTTTAGGTGTACATTTTGATTGTTCGTTATGTATACTTTGTATATCACGTTTCTATAATTATATTGCTTGTTTTTCATATTTTTATCCAAGGCCCTCAACTGAAGGCAACCCTAGTTAAAGATAACAGAAAATAAAAATCAATATGCCCCCTAAATCTGCCAATGCCTTATATAATCACAACTACTCCACAGTCGACTAAAATATTTCGTATCAGTGGCCGCTCCCACCTTTCGGGACCTTCCCTCTTAAAATGACTGGGTAAAGTTTCCCAGCATGAGAGCAATATGGGTGATTCCACGTTTTGGGAACTAATGTTTAACTTGACGTATTTTGTTGTCCAATCACAGTCCCCCTTTTACCATATTTTGAGCAAAACTCACCCGAGTTGTGCTTACATTTTTGTCCCAAAGTTGGTCGTATACATAGTTACCCTCATGTTAGTCAAGTTTACACTTTACAGTGTTCAGACGCCCCTGATGTACAGGTGTTGCTGTCTAGTGGATAAGTCTCTGGACTGTGAACCACAATGCACGTGGTTCGAATCCCTGGCGCAACACTAAATGTCCTTGGGCAAAACATTAATATACATTTGCCACACTGCACATAGGTGAGGTAGATGGGTACCGGGTTATAGGAAATCATTCCTTCAAAATAATACTTGAGCGCTGTAATGACAGCCGTGCTAAAGCCAGGGTAATAATAGTGGAGGAGTGGCAATGTGCCAGACATAAGCGCTGTACAGGATTCCTCTATTAATTCAAAATTTAACAAGGATTGACACTTTGACACAATTACACCCCGGACTGGCCGGATCTATTATTATTACTTAAGTATTATCTCCCAAATTTGATTTTCCTTTCGGTACTTGTCTGGTGGTAACTGAGGTGCTTTATTTTCAATCATGCCAGTTGAAATCGATTTTTACATCAGTTCAGAATTAAACGATTAATTTCTTCTTCTTTTTTGTTGGGAGGGGGGTTGTTTTTTACTCAGGTTTTATTCAAAATAGAGAGTAGATATTTTCAGTTTGGCGTGTTCAGTTGGGTGGACTTTGTAAGTGCGGCGCGGCAGATAAACAAATGCCTCCGTGCTGCCTAGGCTTAGACGAAATGATAATTCCTTTTATGTATTTTGTATTATCGCAATAGTAACACTAAATGGAAAATAGTAATACTAATGGTATAATGATGTCTTCTTTTCCAAGGGTAGCCTCATTAGTAGTAACATTGTCCTCCCTGACGGCCCTGCTATCATTTTACCATGGTGAAGTGCTCAAGCAGTCAAGACATTTCTTCGTACCGGGTAACCATTCTCAACACCTGGGTGGAGAGTGGCAAGTGTAGATTGATATTAGTACCGTAATGGGACTCGAATCGCGAGAAGAAGACACCTCTACCAAAGTACGACCAATTAATTGGTCCGTCGATCGTTACTTGGTCCGATCACTTGCCCGTTTCGGTGATCAATAAATACAACATATCAGCAATCTTGATCAAGACATTTTTTTCCTTACCGGATAACCATTCTCTACACCTGGGCGGAGAGTGGCAACTGTAGACTGATATCAGTACCACAGTGGGGCTCGAACCACGAACCATGACTTTGTAATTCAAAGTCCAACAACATTTCCACTAGAACACGACACCTCTACCAAAGTACGACCAATTACTTGGTCCGTCGCGGATCGTTACTTGGTCCGATCATGATGTCTTGCCCGACTCGGTGATCAATTACAACATACCGGCGATCTCGATCAAGATGGATGAGGCAAGACCACAATCTCTCATTCGATCTCAGTTGCTTTCCTCTTAGGGTTGCCTTAGGGAATAACTGGTTTGCGGCAGGTTTGTGAATGGGGGCGGACCGCCCGAATGAAGGAGGACTAAACGAGGCCAACGGATGGGGGCAATTCGTGTTTCTATTATGCCCTCTGATCGCCTTGGTTTAGAAAGCAAAATAAAAGGAGTGCGCGTGGCGAGAGGGGCTGAAAGGCAACAGAAGACGTCGTGCCTTCCTTAATGCGCCTCGAGAAACGCACATAACAGAAGTCGAATAAAATTATTCAACAAATCGGTGACTAATCCCTCCAAGCTTCCATCGTCCAGATTTATTCTTAGGTGGTGACCCGTCCTTTTCCTCTCTACCTCTCCGCGCACCATTTAAACTTGTGCACTGGGACCGTGAACAAATCAACATGCTGTTACTTCGGTCAGAGATTCGTCGTGGCGCATATTTTCGTTCTTTCCCACTTAATCAATTGGGAGTGGTGTTTTGAGATGCATGGGGCAAAAGGCTAAATAGTTACTTAGCGAGTGTTTGGACGTTAGAGCACGGTGCGCTGGGTCGCTGCTGGTGGCGCGATTAGAAGGAGTAACTTCCCAAACAATTACTCCAACCAGATTAATATCGCGAGAAGTGTTTTTCTTCTTGCGTTTGAAAATATTCCGTGCCCCGAGGGCACAAAATAATATACCTTCTCCATAATATCATCGCTTTCGATAGGTCCAGGACTAGTACTTACAAAGAATCCTTTGATCATATACCCCCATTCTTCTCTCTTCATCAGTCACCATGCACAAAGAACAAAATTCTGTCAATATGTCTTCTTTCTTTGACAATTTCCAACTCGTGCCACCCCCAAAAGAAAACCAACAATCGGCACATTTAACCCCCCCCCCCCCTCCCCCTCCCGATTTCTAGATAACATTGATGCCTATAGCGAGAAGACAGGAGTTTGAAATTTGTTAATAGTTTCACTAAGTACAATCTGGCGAGAAAAATTGCTTGTAGATCGTAATGGCTTCAGACAACCGGAATATTTTTGTCTTCATTTCAAACGTCAAATCTCCTTGGAACCCTGGAATAAAGGAAAATTCTTTGTAGAAGGATAAGCTTTTGTTCACGCCGTTTGTCCTGTATCTAAGGGAGAACACGTTAAGTAGGTTCACCAAAAAGGTCACACACGAAAGGTGAAAGTCGTTATACACTCGACAAGTGTTAGATCACCATATAGAAAGGTCGAGGCGTGAAAACGTTTTCAAAATGGTGGATTCGCACTCTTAAAATGCTGGATCCGGAAGTATAATTAAGGTGATCACACTGCCTGTGCAAACAGTCTGCCCCGCGAACACACACACACAACAGCAGTCAGTTGGTAGAAATAGCAATTTGTGTAAATGTATTTAAAAAAAAACTAAACAATATTTTTGAATTTTTATTTCACATATATTTCAAGCATACCTTTAACTACAATTCTGTGTAGTTTCATTGTTATAGGCATGTGGGAAATATGTTAATTATTGAATTAGAATATTGTCTTTTCAGCCATGTGTGACATGGCCCGCTGATCGCCCATTGACTTGCGCTGCTATATTGCGTGGTGAAAAAAATGCACCTCAATGTATAAAACTCCCCTACAAAAATGCAATATCCTCATGTGTTTCACTCATTGAATTACTTTGTTATTAACACTCAAGGGAGCCACAACTGTACTGGGATCACTAAAATTTCTGCCACTCTGAAATTTAGTCCCTGTGGAATGTTATGGCCTGTTGAATGGTATCTCGGAAAATCGTCATAAATCCTCAAATCTGACATCTTTGAAAAAGGCAGATATACTGTGATGTAGCTGAAAGTCTACAAATTCTTATCATAATCGATTTTTTTTCTGAATTATTTGTGAAACACATGAGGAAATAGCTGTGACGGTGATCCAAGTAATTTCCATCGCCATCTTGTAATGGCATTGCAAAAATATTAGGAACTTAAGGTCAATATTCGTTGTAAATATGATCTATGAATATATGATTTAAAAAATGCCCCGAAAATGAACAGTTTGACTTTCCTAATTTGCATAATGAGTGCGCGAATATATAATTAGCTGAAATGACCTAATTTGCATATTTGATGAATATTCATGATTTTATTTTATTACAAATGAAATATATTTCCATACCTGTCTGATATACATAGGTTTCACTGATGTATCATGTTCGGTTTTGATTTGATTACATATGCGCATATTAATTAGGCGGACTTAATAGTTATTTTCACAACTTTTTTATATCTGCAGATTCGCAAAAATGACAAAAATTACTTATTTTGTTGGCTTCTGTTTTCAAAACGGTAATAGATATATGAATTTTCTTTTTTGTATTTTTTACCACAAAGATGATATTTTAGTGTCTGATAATTTAATTTATTATTTGTGTCTAAGAAAGTGATGAATTAAGTTGTCAACTTTGTCGAATTATGCCATTTTTGACAATTTGACCATTAATTTTTCTGGAAGGTTTTTCGGTAATTTTGCGATATCCAAAAAATGGTATAAAATCACAACGCATTGACCGATTTCAATTCTGTTTTTTGTTTTTTGAAGCTTTCATAAAGCTTGATCCTTTGCAACCATCAAATAATATGTGTTTGTTGTAATTATTTTTGGTGTGCTATTAAAAATACCTAATATAAAATGGCTGAACTAATCTGCCATTTTGGAAAAGTTTTTTTGTATTCATCAAAGTGTATAACTTTAAGCTCAGATTTAAAGAGAAGGTTGAGTTCTGGTCATACGATTGCGATATGAAAGGAACGATGTGGAATCGATCAGAACAAGTTGATCATGTAGCATATAAGTATTGGCGTGTACTGCAAGGTTCTGGAATCATCGAAATGATAAGAAATTTGGTCAAGTCTTGGTAAAAGTAACAAGCACTGTACACAGAAAGATGTATATGTGACCAGGGGCGTAGACAACGGGGGGATGAGGGGGATGCATCCCCCCACCTCACAAGGTGGGGGGGGGGATGGCATGTACAATCATCCCCTCAGGTTTTGGGGAATGATATTTGCTTACTTAATAAGTCATAATGATGATAATAATAGTAATAATAATAATGATAACAATTATAATATTAATAATAATAATAATTATGATGATGATAATAATAATCCTCATCATTATTGTAATTGTGTTTATTGTTATTAGCCGCATTCTCACGGTGAAAGCCAATTCAGACGGTAAAAAAAAGAAAATCTTACAAGTATTTTGTGGTTATCTTGTGGTTTGGAAACCACAAGATAACCACAAGATTAAACAGGCGCGGATCTACGGGGGGGGGTTAGGGGGTTTAAACCCCCCCCCCCTTGGGCGGCCCAAAAAACAAACAAACAAAAAAAAGGGGAAAAAAAAGAAAGAAAAAAAAAAGAAAAAAAAAAGAAAAAAGAACGCACGCTGGAGAGAAACCCTTTCAAGTGCAAATATTGTGAGAAGATATTCAACTCATCTGGTAACTTAACCAAACACATGATAGCTCTGGATATAACTGTGTATTTAACTGTTACTTGATTTAAAAAGACGTTATCATGCACTGCTTTTTATGGTCTCCATTGTGTTAATAGATGCCAGGAAAACATCACTTACGGGGTTCAAATAAACACCCAAAAAAAAATCGGCTCGCCGCTTCGCGGCTCGTGGACGATGCTCCGCATCGTCATTATTTTGGTCAACCCCCCCCCCTTAGCAAAAAGCTAGATCCGCCCCTGAGTCATCCCCCCAGGTGTACGAACCTGTCTACGCCACTGTATGTGACGACATTAACGTGTGGCATAAAAATGAGGTCCTCATTTTTAAGCTGTTACAAACATGTCATATTTAGAATATGAAGGCATTTGAAGAGCCATGCTTTTCAGGGAAAAATTTTCTCTGATATTCTTCCACACTTGCATAATAACAATGAAAGCGTGAATGATTTTTCACCTCTCCCAAGAACTCAACCTTCCTTTTAAAGAGAAGTTTGAGTTCTTTCTTCTGTGATATAATCTTCCTAGCTGACACAAACAGAATTTGAAATCTCACAACTAATTTGTCATTCTCTACCAAAACTCAACATTTATATATATATATTTATAATTAAAAAGTCTCGCAGCCATTAAGCTGAATTTTGTGGGTTTTTCAGATAAGAACGAAAAGAATAAAGGTAGCAAAAGTAATAAGCAGTTTGGCATTGTAGAGGTTGAAGAAGCGGGAAGGGGTCATTTTAATATAAGATAATATTTGATATGCAGAAAATAGAAATGAGGGAGAGAAATGGTCTTAATCAGAAAATTGAGAACAAAGCTTGTCTAGTGATGGAACAAAAATGCTGCTTCAAAAGGGAAAAGCAAAAACAAATCAAAACAAAAAAGAACAGAAAAAAAAACGCGAAAGGGAACAGAGCAAAGCACGATTCGAGGTATAGCGAACGCTGACGTTGTTTGAGTTGTTATTGTCCATGGATCTTGTAAATCATGTCGCGAAATAAAGCTCAACAACCTCAAACGACGTTTTGATTCATTTCAAATTTGGTCATGTTTGGCTTCACGATGTACTTTTGGACGACATGCCATGCAAGCAAGTAACATATGTGCCCTTTTTTAATATAAAATGAGCTATTTAGTGGTCGCGCATAGGGATATTTGAAGAGTAACAGTTCATAGAGGGAGATGAGAAGCCGGGGTTTGCAAAGTAATGAACCGCGTGTTTCAATTAGCCTAACGAGAAAGAGATGGGAGACCGGCTTCGCGGTGTACAAATAGAAGTATAGAGAAGTCACCGGGAAACGTCATGTAAAACCGAAAGAGAAAGACACAGAAATGCGACATTTGGTGCTTTTTTTTCTACCGTTCGCGGGCCTTCGAAAGAATGCTTGGTTACGCTGGCGAGTGGGGATAAGTGGCGCTTTCTCGGGGAGTTCGTCTGTGGCACCAGTCAGGAACACACCCACGTGCATGCGGGGGAGCTCTTCGGCACACCGCGCGCACACGGGCGCGGTTTGCAACGATGCAGCGACGAAATAGAGATCTGTATTTGACACGTTAACATCAGTGTGCAGGAGGAATTTCGCACTTAACATCTTACGGAGATCTTAATCCGACTTGCAGTTGGTAAAACCCGCTTTTAGCCGCACAGAAGGAAGTACATGTTGGGTCCATACCGCAAAAGCGCGCGGAGACATAATATTTTGTATTCACCATTCTACTTTTACTCGGACAAGAGAGCGTACTGGTTTCAAACCCGACTCCCGGAGTTACGGCAGGGGATCACGCTGAGTGACCGGCGCTCCTCCTTCCCCACGAAACAAGACGCCTTCTGTTTCCGTTCGCTTCCTGAATCAAACAAGACCAAAACAGAACGAAATCCTTTTGTGATTGAGTAAATTTACTTTGAATTCGGAAGAAAAGAGTTTATAATCACGGCAAAAAATTGCTCAACTATTAAACTGCCAAAAGAAAAGAGTGCTCTGCTATCCGGGTTTTCTGCTTGATTTTGTTCATAAGACTTTAAATCGTTTTCTTATGTCTTTTTAGTCGAACGAGACTCAATTGAGCGGCAGGGGCAAACTATTGCTATGGCGATGACTGGCCCGGAGATCATCTGTCTAAAATTTAAAAACTTTCTATCTATGTTTATTTACTAAAACCACGACATCAGAGGTTAATGAACTGGCTTTTTTCCCGAGTCTGCCTTTGAAATGTTCTTTTTTTATTTACTGCATTGGAATACAAAAAGATATAATATTTTCTCTCTCTCCTCCATGATTTTCCTAATATCATTTTACACGGGGATTGCCTCAGATAGGCTAAGCCTTATGGCTTTTGGTGATCCCCCAATATTCAAATATCCAAGTATACAGGTAGTTCTTACCTTCTCCTTTTCGTATGCTCTTTATTATTGTTGAATGTTTTTGATATAGCCTATTGTTTGCTTCTTTGTTATTTTTATATCATGTATTTTTATATATTATAATTGCATTTTCTTTTTTTTAAGTCTTTGAATGTGGAAAATCAATAACTGAAATAAATTAAATAATATAAATAGATTTGTTTACCAAAATAATGTGCAATAATGATGATTTTTAAAAAATTATTGACGGAAGTCTTAAATGCCATCATCATTAGGCCAAATTTTGAAGGCGCCATGCAAACACATTTGAAATGAATGCTCAAGGCGCCCTTGTGTAAAGATGATATCACAACCATGAAATCACCTTTTACAAAAAATTAATGAGTATAGGATAGAAGAAAAAAATTATAGAACAAATGTAATATGATGTAAGATTATTTGTGAACCCTTCAGTCTTACTTTTAATTGAGAAATTGCCGTCATCAAAAGGCCTCGGCTGTGGGCTGTATTTATTAAAGGCACACTGTCCTACTTGTAGCTACTTGCTCCCTCTATATAGAAAACTTCCCAAATCGGTGCCTGTTGGTCCCCCATGATCCTCTTTTTCTTATGTTAAATGAGAGCTGAGTTAATGAGATAGCCACCTGTCACAGTGACCTCGCTAGCTCGCTGTGTGGTCTAATCTCTTCTAGCTGCAGTAGTAACGCCTACCTTTAAAGCAACGGATATGCAAGGCACAGGGGCCAGGGGCTGCATGCCCCCGACAAAACCCATGGCATATCTTAACTACTAAACCGAAAGGGGGGGGGGGGTAATAGCCCACATGAAAATTTGCACTCAAAACGCCAAGAACAGACATAAATATTACGATCAGTTCAATTGAGCATATTGAGAATTTTTTTTAATCCCTAGAAGTAGACCATCAACTTGTATGATTCAACATCACAGTAACTGATATGTAAACTTTAATGTAATCATATTCCCGTCTATGTGCCTTTATTGCCGTCAATAATAAAAAATTATCTGCCTTTGCGCTTATTGTTTGTTAATGTATTAAGGTGGAATTGTGATCGATTTCAGATTTAATAAAGCACAAAGTAAGAAGACCTCCGGGCATAAATATGATGTAAAGTTCGGAATTTGTTTTCATCGTTATTTTAATGACCAATGGGGTATCGTTGGGGTTGGGGTTTGCTAGTGGGTGAAATTAATGAAGATGAAAATGAACGAGGTCATTTGGTCGGAAGATAATTTTATTATGGAGGGGGGTTGCATCTTCTTTTTACGCTCCCGTTCTTCTTGTTGCGTTCTCTCTCTCTCTCTCTCTCTCTCTCTCTCTCTCTCATTTTTTGGAGGGGGTGTATTCGAGGGGGGCATGTGCCTTCAATGCCCTCTTATCTACATCACTGTGTGCTAGAACATTGTCTAATGTTTTCTTGCCCTTGCGAAACAATAATGAATTTACTAGCACTGTCGAAGCCCTTGAACTCCCATCCCACCACCCCCTTTCCAAATTGCAGTAACGGGAAGGATTTATTAAAACGATGCACTGACCAATACATAGGATCTGAGATGATTTAGAAAGAGAGAGAGAGAGAGAGAGAGAGAGAGAGAGAGAGAGAGAGAATTGATGATGAAAGGGAAGTCACTATTATTAACATCATCGCGTCAATCCGTGTTTAATTTTGACCTTGAGTTTCAAATACACGGCATGCGTTCAGGCGTGCGCTTCTTATCCACCCACATGTCAAATCCACCAGTTGTTCGCGCTTTTGGGGCTTGCCCGCACCCGCGCTTGCGGACAGACAGATCCACGAGCGCTCTCTCTCTCTCTCTCTCTCTCTCTCTCTCTCTCTCTCTCTCTCTCTCTCTCTCGCCCGTGCCTGCAGCGGTTATTGCCTTTAGAGTTGGATGAAAGAAACCAGATCCCATCGTGTTGTCTTTATCGATTTTTCTCTTTGATTAACCAAGTTCAAGGAAGGGGGTCCTTTATTTCAGGGACTTAATGTGGATTCAAGGACAGGTTCCCGTAGTTGAAGGACTTGGTTTTGTGTCTTTATAATGACAGGCATGCCCTCTGTCGTGGCGTTGCAGCGATGAAAATTAAACACCGACCCCCTTCTGGACTTGTTTTGTTTTGCGTAGTGGACCGCGGAGTTCAGGGGAACTCCCGTATGACATAGCATGATACTGTTTTCACACTGGCAATATTTTGCTTAACCCCGTACTATAGGTGGGGTTAAGGGGGGTCTTAGCCCCACCTATAGTACGGGGTTAAGCCTATTCCACTTTCTGTTCAGACTGGTTTTTACCAAAGTGGGCTAAAGTTGGCTAACCCCACCTATAGTACGGGGTTAACTAACCCTGCAAAATAGCAGGGCTAACTCCGCAATTGTGGTGCTAACTCCTGCTAACCCCGCAATTGCGGTGCTAAGCAAATGAATGAGAACAGAAACGAAAAATAGTCCGGTACTACGCAATGGAGCGTATCGCAGCTGGCCAGATGCGAAGTATGTCCAATCATAACATTCACGATATCCGGGGTTAACGAAATGCAGTGAGAACAGCGGGAATTTTCTTATTCCGGAATAGGCGCTAGTACGGGACTAAAAACAGCGAGTGTGAAAAGCCAAAAAAATAGTCCGGGGTTAAGGATAGTACGGGGCTAAGCAAAGTACGGGGTTAAGCAAAACCAGTGTGAAAAGAGTATGAGAAGCCGCAATCATGGCAATAGAGACCCGGCCCCCCCCCCCCCCCACTCAGAGGTCGGAATGACCGCATGCTTGTTGCCAAAATGTCCGGTAAAGGGGTACTTTTCGTGCGACAAAGTCCGGCCCGGGAATTGTAAAAAAAGGGGTGTATTTGTGTATTTGACTTTTCATCCGGAGATTTCTTTAAAAAGGGGGTGTTTTTCTTTTTTTCTCTCATCTCTTTGGACTCCTGAGAAATTATTCCGAATTTAGGGGGGTACATTGAGCATTTTTCCTGATTTAGGGGGGTCTCCAAGGCAGGAAAAGCCCGCAAAAAGCCCGCGAAAGGGGGGTTCGGAAATGTTGGCAGTCCTCAGATAGGGGGTGCTTTCAAAAAGAGGGTACGAGCATATGCGTACCCTAAATAGCACTGAGTGGGGGGGGGGGGCGGGAATAGAGAAGGCTAAAAATGGATAAGGTATATTTGACACTGCTCGAAGTAAAGAGGTAGTTAAATTAACAATGAAATAAGCACTGTAGGGGGAAGAATTGTTTTTGTAAAATGGAAGAAATGGAGTAAAAGAGGAGAGATCGATCATTAGGCCATTAAAAAATATATACATGTTTAGCGTCCCCGCCCGCTAGCCTCCTTTTTTCCCTTCTTTTTTTCAAATAAATTTTTAAAGAAAAAAACATGAAAAAACACTGCTAAAATGGATCTATTTTTGATCAAAAAAAAAAAAAAATGCCGGCGGCCGTCTTGAAAAATAGCCCGACTGCCAGGGAAAATGTACCGAGCAGCCATTATGAGCGGCCATTTTGAAAAAAAGAAAAAGGGCCTCCTCCTTCTTATTTTTCAAAAAGGCAGGACATGTTTGTTTTTTTATTTGGCCTTACGGGAATAATTTCTATAAGGGTCTGCCATCTTTTCCTCGAATAGGCCTACTAACTCCCGTTTTTAAACTGTTTTGTAACAAAATACTAATGAAAAACCAATAATGTATAATTTAAAAAGGAAACAGTATACAAAAACGATCGTAAAGACTTCGACTATCAACTCAAGGGCTATTTTACTATCCTACCCCATCATTCCCATAGAAATCTGAAGCAACTTACCTACCGAGTTACTGTAATATTCACAATTTAATAGGTGATGTACATGGCTGTCGAAATTACTGTTTAACTTGATTGATTTAAAATTAATGTTAAAAACATAAAAGAAAGAGACTGGCAGCATCAACATCATTTTCTACTCGCTGACTCAAAATGTCATTTGATACTATTATATTGTGCCCTGACTCTCATTATGATTATCTCCTTCCTATAATGCGTAAATCTCCTTCCTCATCTTCTTCTCAACCCCACATGCAGCTCATCCTATTTTATTATTTTCTGTACCCCCGATCTCTCACTTCTTTTTGGGGCTTGTCTACTTTTTGTATTGTGACTGTGTTCTCCTATCTTTGCCATGTAAAGCATACTCTCCTGTCCCGTTTTCGGCTCTGTTGGAATCCACTTTTTCCTTTTTCTAGTTCCTTTTTGTCCCTACGAATTCGTTAATTGAATTCTCATTATTCCTAACTATTATTTGAGGGGTCCACACAAATAATACTGTATAAACATTGCTTTTTAGTGGACCCCTCTGTTTCCAATATGTATTCCTTAATTTGTGTAAATGATTATAATTGATTTGTAATGTTTGTTGGAAACAGAAATAAAAATTTATATTTGAATTTAAAAATGTTTTATTAAAAAGTACGCGAATGAATGAAGCTAGCTTTGAAAAAAAAAAAATTTGACTTTCGATGGTAACACTCAATGATGTGAAAGGCATTGTTTGTCTACTCATTTAAAACAAAATAATTATGTAAGTTCGTCAAAGAAGAATATCCGATATGATATCAAAAGCACAAAGAGACACACAATTTTGGTATCTTTTACATATTCTGAAGAGCGCTGGACATAGCTCCTTCTCCCTTCCGCCTCTTGTGTGTATATAATTATATAGGCCTATATATACATTTACCGGGAGAAGTACTGTGGTGACGAAAAAACAACGTTGATCTGCCCCAGTTATTTAACCAATATGCAATAATACAATGTGGTAAGAAACAGTATACTGCACAGACGGGCAGAGAAAGATATAGATGAAGAGAGCAAGGCAAAAGAGGGATAAAGAGAAATTGAAAAGGGGTGAGAGAATGGATATTGGCGTCAAGTTTTTGTTTGCTCTTGATATTTTTTTTAGTAACAATAAAAATAACCAATAAGTTTTGATTTCAACTCAATCTGTACTTTAGGAACGAAAGTAACATATGCCCCATTCCTACGTGGCATGCAAGGTTAGCAGTGCGTGCTACAACGAGATACAAAACAAAACATAAAAAGGGGGAGATGTAGATGTGCGCTTGTGCAACAGATCCATTACAATAAAAAATGAATACCTAAAATTTAATTCCCGTTCCTGCAAATATTAGATTTCCTTTTTTTAATGTAATCACGTCTTATCAAAAAGAATCTTAAAAGTAAGAAAATAAAAAGAATCGAAGCCTGATAAGACATTACAATCGGAAATAACAGTATTCACAATAACAGAGAGGTTGACATTTTTTAAAAGTAGTATTTCTCTACCAGACTCAAGCAAAGCATCAAAACGTTATTGTTGATCGGACATTATTTACGTGTAACAAATTGCATTCGTTTTCTAAGTTTGCCAGATATTCACTGTTCCTTTGTAATCTTGAGTTCATTTTCACGATTATATATTATGAACGATAGATCCATTGTATTTATTGTAAAATTTTGTCTCTCTTCAAAACCTACATTTACTGTGCATGCTGGCAGTTTTAGTTAAACCATTTTGAAACATGAAAATTAAATGTGATTAGCAAATACGTGAAACCCACAGCCCATTGAAAATGGAGAGAAATTTGAAGACTTTCATTATTATTTTGTCCTTCTTTTTATTGCCATTTCTGAATGTGCAACGCACAAGAACGAGAGAGACAGACGTTCGAGCCGTGGTGAGAAAAAAGGCGGGAACCTCTTCGTCATATTTTCGTCGCGCGTAATGATGTGTATCGATCCGAGACCGCCCCTGAGCCAGCTATCGTCACTGATCGTGCCAAACCCGGTATGTATCACATCAAAATGTATAACAAGTGGATAATCACAAATTCTATCGTGGCAAGAAATAAAGGAAAGAGGAGAACAAAATACAAACGCTTGCGGTTTTATGGATGATTAAAGCGATAAATTCGCAGATTGTATCGGTTGCATGAATGAATTAGGCGCATTGAAGATGCCTTCTGCTATAGGCTATGGATTCACGCAATACGGGCGTTTGCATTGTTTTGAGAATTAGCCAAAACTGTCATTATCAGCAAAACAAGGCTATGGGAGAGAAGAAAAAAACGGTGGAAGCATAGTGAAAAAGGAAAATGATTCGATGAACTCATATTCATAACCCATATGCCGTGTCCTTGGCAATGACATCGTCATTTGAAATAATCTGTCGGTTTAGGTTTCGACAAATTGAAGTTAGACATTTCAATTTGCCACCGCGTACTTTTGTCCCTGTCTCCGCAAAATGATTAATGTCCATATGTCGAGTGTTGCAGCGTGGCGACTGGATTTATTCGTCAAAAGGAATACTTCAATCTAAAGTTTAAGGGAGATACGTTTTACATCAATGTGCACATTACTTGCTTAACGTAGCTACTTTGAGAGAGAAAAGTGGTAAGAGGGAGAGGAGTAAATTTTGTTTCGCACTTGGAAGTGGTTTTAAAATCTCCACCGCAATTGGAAGACCACTCATCGAAATTCCTAATGAAAGAAATGGTAGTTTCTCAACCACATTCTTTGTCAAGCCTTACTTTTGAAAGATGTAATAGTAACTGTTTAACTCTACCATGAATCAGTTTACTTTATTACTTTATATATTACGGATATAGCTTTGTATTTGATTTTGATTTTATTTAAGCATATTTCAAAATACAATAACTGAATAACAAAGAACATATAAACGTAAGGTATAATACAAATATGCGAACAATAATAATTTCATGTAAAAAAAAGTGATTTACGTTTATACAATAACGAACTTAAAGGTAAAGACCAGTAATTGTCATGCGATTGCATTGTGAAAGAAACGTTGTGGAATCGATCAGAAAAGGTTGATCATCTAGCATCTAGCATCTGCAAGGTTCTGGAATCATCAAAATGATAAGAAATTTGGCCCATTCTTCGTAAATTTACAAGCACTATACACAGAAAGATGTATATGGGACTACCCTATCTCTCTCACCAGACCATGAGAGAAATAAATTTACCAAATATATGAATTAGTAGGCGGTTTCCCGGCAAATTTTTTATCATCATGTATTAGTCAAAACATATTCTTTCACATGATTGGTAATGAGAGCTTCCATTTCATTTTTTGAAATTGGGGCGTTGCAAATACTGGTCTTTACCTTTAATATTTCTATAATATGTTATTAAGAATTTAATGTATTATCCGAACTATCTGTGAAAAAAGTGCAGGAGACAACCATGATAAGCGACGCTTGCTTACTAGGATGGCGACCCCAAAAGAAAAATCTTAAGGTGAAATTTGAATGAAAATTAGTTAATGTATTGAAGCATACAGGCATGATATACATGTAGGCTGTTTGTCCGCCGTCGCGAGTCCCATGTGCGCCCCCTCTCAAAAAAGGTAAATAAATAAACAAATACAAAAATAATCGTAAACTGTCAACATTTCTTAAAATGGGTGTAAGAATTTAAATATATAATAATAATAATAAAAATGACAATGATAATAATGATAATAATAATAATAATAATGATGATGATGATGATGATGACAATGATGATGATGATGATGATGATAGCAATTATAATAACAACAACAATAATAAAATCATTACAATTTAAAGAATCCCCAAACTTTGAATTTTCAAGAAAAAACTGACAACACATCGCTCTTTACACCTACCAGATTTGTGCACCCCTCTACCAACCCACCACTCATTTTGCCCCCCTCAGGGCGCCCCGATTATACCCCTATGTAAACGCTTGGTGACCCCTATAGGGGGACAAAGACCACTTAATAGTGACCACGTTATCGAGAAGGGGGAAGTGGTGGAAATATTATTTTCCTAAAGTCGGAAATAAACCGCTAAGTGAGATGGGCCTCAGGCAAAGCTTAACCCCTTAAAGGGTGCTTGTGTACCAGTACAGACTGGCGGTAGGAATATCCGTTAAGGCAACATAGCTGCACTTAAACACACTTGAACCAATTAAGACAAGCACGAGATTACTATCTTTTTAGAGGAAGCCGTAATTATTAAGATCCGTTTAACCTTTATTTTGTGTAAAACCCCTTTTTTTCAATATTTTTATTTTTATTTGAGACAGAGATATAAGCTTTCCTGGAGAAAAATTAAGGAACGCTCTTATCACCAATGATCGCTATACTGATTAATTCACTACAATGCGATTATTTTCCCTAAATAATAATAATAATAATCTTTTAAAGTCCACTCCATGCTTATACGGAAACACAAAAGTATGCACTACGAACATCATGCTTGGGGAAAACACCGTGCCGTAAATCTATCTGTGCCACGCATGAATAGCAACAGCAACAAAAGAACGAAAATTAAAAAAAAAAAGGTTCTTTCGGCAAGGGAACAAACTCAGTGTATCTATAATTATATCATTCACATTCTATTTTTACAAACATAAAAAGGCAGTACAGATGACAAGATTCATATTAAAGAACCGATAATAAACATGATAAATAGTGATTTTAGAGCATTTATCAAACAATTTGGAGCTAAAGTTTGTTATGAATCTTTGAAGGAATAAATTTAGACAAAGCGAAGAAGTAAGTGGACATGTTATTACTGGATGTGACAAGACTGTATCTGTTGTACGAGGTGCGTTGCATTACTAATTTTGCTTAGTAAAAAAACAAAAAAACAATCAGCAATATTCATCAAATCTATAATTGTGATGTGAATGAAAAAGAGACATGATTGTAATTGAAAAGAACATTGAAGGGACTGAGCGAGGATGAGTGAAGAGAGAGGGAGAAATAATAGAAGAGGGAGAGATAGAGAGAGCGAGAGAGAGAGAGAGAGAGAGAGAGAGAGAGAGAGAGAGAAGGGTAGGGGAGGGGGAAGGGAGTGTATGTGTAATTATTTTGAGCTGAGACCCCCAAAAATGAGGAATATAGACAAAAGCACAATACCAATAAAGAAGAAAATATTTACACAATTAGACATTGGCGAGCTTTCATAATTATCTGGTCCCTGTAAGGCTGTAAGATAAAAATTAATTTACAATCAATCGTAAAAATCGAATGTAACTATCTCTAATCTTGCTATCAATCATTCGTAAGAATCAATCGTAAGTTAATATTCATTGTTAAATTACGATTTTATGAAGGAGATAAATATCCGTTTTTTGTTTAATGTCACATGACCCTGCAGAGAAGTCTTGCTAGAACACCGAATAATGAACTACTCCTACCACCACCACCACCACCACCCCCCCCCCCCTTCACAACCACCGCCTCTCAACCCCCTCCAAATCAATCCCTGGGTCACACTCCATACACCAATGACCCATGGCTTCCGAAAAAAACAATTCATCTCGGTCCAGCTAGAACGGATGACTCCAAACAACCTGTTGTTTAAACAAAACTTGGGACGCATCTTTAAAAATGTCCTCGACCCAGAACAAAGATCGTTCAGGGTGAAGGATGGCCAGAACAAGGACAAAAAAGAAAGAAACTTGGTCTCTTTTTACCGCAAATGGCTTTGATGAGGAGTTCTCGCAATTACCAAATCTATAAAACTTTACATTTGCTTGTTCCTCGACCGCCCTCCTATCTCATAAAGTCAATTTTACCCCGGCTTTCTGACGGTTTATTGATTTTGCTGTGAGAAAGTTTCCACCGCGTATTAAGATCCATGGGATTTGTCCTTCGCAGACGATACACTAGCTGTTCGCGCCAAAACGTCTCAAGGAGTAATTTTGTGGGCGATTCGAGTTGATACTTTGATCACGGCTATAGAAAGATGATAGATTCGGTGTTAGAGAGAGAAAACAGAGAGTAGATAGGGAACAAAACAAGATTGACAGGCAGTTGAAGAAACAGACAAAGAGCCAGGCAAAGAGAGAGCAAAAAATGCAGCGAGAGACAGAGAGACAGAGAGAGAGATAGACACACACACACACATACATAATTACATACAGAGAGAGACAGACAGACAGACAGAGGCAGAGACAGAGGCAGGGACAGACAGAGAAAGAAAAAATAGAGAGCGAGAAATTAGGAAACTTTGAAGGAATTGATGATTTTGATATTCATGTTGAGTTAAAGGATTAACAAATTTTATCACCCTTAAGGTTTAATATAGTTTGATTAAAACCCATTTCATCGTTTAATTAAAAAGGGGCTAAATTGTCAGGAATATTGGGAAGAGAAAGATGCACAAGGGGGAAAGTCGAAAGGGAAAAAATGGTATTCAGGAAAGAAGATGACTACATGATAAATATCAAAGTTTATGTAGAGAAATATAAAGCAAATGGAATTAGGGGGAAAAGTGAAACAAATAGACAATGATATATGAATGTCATTTATAGTTCTCCGAGGGAAATCAGATAAATTTAATGTTTGGGATTCATGCAGTGGTAAAGCCAAACTGTCAAGATTGGCTCTTCTACAAACTTCAACTTTTAAGAGCAAGAGCGCCAGCACTTGGCTGCTTGTCAACAATCTGTCCTGCCAAGTAAACCTCGAACATTGGCGTTGCCGTGGTGAAATCCTTGAAAGCTCCATTTATAATGAAAATATTAACAATGAGAAGAACAAGAAGAAGGAGGAGAACAAGAAGGAGGGGAAGAACAAGAACAAGAAGAACCATAACAAGAAGAAGAAAAAGAAAAAGAAGAAGAAAAAAAGAAGAAGAAGAAAATGAAGAAAAAGACGTACGTTGAAGAGGAAGAAGAAGATGATGATGATGATGATGAATAAGAAGAAGGTGATGATGAAGAACACGTTGAAGAAGAAGATGAATAAGATGAAGAGAAGAAGAAGAAGAAGAAGAAGAAGAAGAAGAATAATAATAAGAAGAAGATGATGATGCATGATGATGATGATGAAGAAGATGAAGAGGAGAAGAAGAACAAGGAGAAGAAGAACAAGAAGATGAAGAAGAAGAAGAAGAAGAAGAAGATGATGATGCATGATGATGATGATGAAGAAGATGAAGAGGAGAAGAAGAAGAACAAGAAGATGAAGAAGAAGAAGAAGAAGAAGACGAAGAAGAAGATGACGACGAAGCCGAAGAAGAAGAAGAAGACAACCATGATGATGATGGTGATGATGATGATGATGATAATGATGATGATGATGATGGTGATGATGATGATGATGATGATGATGATGGTGATGATGATGATGATGATGATGATGGTGATAATGGTGAAAACAATGAAAAAGAGAGAAGGCAGTTATAATATACGACGAATGGGGGTTGAAAGTTGAAATCTACAGGGGTACACGCGCGACGACTTGACATTAAAACAAGTGCGAAAACACAAGTGTAGATTGACTGAAGCACAAGTCCACCCCATCAACACCCGATAAGCCAGGGATAACTCACGCGGGTGGCAGTACGACAATTTTCACCGCTCCGTTATTAAACAAAATTTTAAAGAGAAAATTGCATGAGTTCTATAATAAAATGTAAAAATAAATTTGGGCTATCTCGTTCATTTCATGTCCATATTAACGAAAGTAATGATAGAAATGTCGCTTGCAAAGGATCTATACCAACTCCCTGGGATAACTCATCAAAATGCCCTCTTGTTCGATATATGACGAGAAACAGGGGGAAAGTTTGGACCGAACTTTCATATACCAATTAAATTTGTAGTTCCATATACCTATTTCTCTGTGCAGTGCATATGGTTTTAAGCAAGACTTGATCACTTTCTTATCATTTTAATGATTCGCGAACCTCGTAGTATACACCAATTTCTCTGTACATAATGAGATTTCCATATAATTTCTAGAATTCTTCTTTCACAATGTAATCACACTATCAATACTCAACTTTATCTTTAAAGGGGGAGGGGTGTACACAAAAATGTTCACTGTGAGTTCTCCCCCACGAGGGGATCTCTCATCAACGGAGACTCAGGGCCCATCCTCCCGGTAGCTCGGCGGAAGAGTGAGGAGAGAGGGACCCTAACTCGTTTGTATTAAACACCGCAGAGGTATTATTTGGGAGCGTATGAAGGGGGTTGAATTAAAGAGGTGAAATAAGTGGACGAAGGACGCTTGGTTAATCCAGTAGGGTCCATGGTTAATCCAATCCTTCCGCCCTCTTCAATCATTGTCTTGGTGGAAGAGAGAGAGAGAGAGAGAGAGAGGTGGGAGCGAGAGAGAAAGGGAGAGAGAGAGAGAGAGAGAGAGAGAAAGAGAGAGAGAAAGAAAGAGGGAGAGAGAAAGAAAGAGGGATAGAGAGAGAGAGAGAGGGGGGAGAGAGAGAGGGGAGAGCGCAGGAGAGTCAGGGAGAGGTCGAATTGTCAAAGAGGGGTCGATCGACAGAGAGAAGAGGGGACTCAGAAAGAGTGGAAAAAGATATATAATGAAAGAAAGAAAGGGAGAGAGAGAGAGAGAGAGAAAGAGAGAGAGAGGGAGAAAGGAGTAAAGAGTACGTCAGAGAGTGACACCTGGAAGACTAATTATTATCATCATCGCCGTCATCGTTTTATTTGTTCCTTCTTTCTCGCGTCTCTTTGTCTCTCTTCTTTATGCTGTTTATGATGTCAGTCTCTGCCCCCCCCCTCTCTCTCTCACTGTCTCTGTCTCTCCTCCTCTTCCTCCCCCCTTCTCCTCATCCTTTTTCTTCTACTTCTTCTTCTCCTTTCTCACTTTCTTCATATTCCCCCTTTCCTTTCGACACACTTCTTGCTTCTCTGGTTATGCTTGTCTCTCTCTGTCTCTCTCTCTCTCTCTCTCAATCTAAAATCTACACCTCCTCTCCCTCAAAAATCATTTTTCTTTTTGTTCACAAATAAAACATCTTTTTTATATAATTATCCTCAGTCTTCTCCAAATCATATTTTCTTTGAGAATATAAATCCATGATTTATAACGACTTTATTTCTGAAACGAAGTGCACATTCATGCAAATCGGTGCATAAAATAGAAACATGATACTACTGTGTAATAATTACTTTGTAAGATATTTGGCTAAACAAATACATGTAGGCGTAATATGAACATTAGACACAAAATAAACAAAAACAAACAAACAAAAATTCATCAAAAGACATAATTCCTATAATAAATAACTCTTATAATTCCTACAATAAATAAAATGCTTTAATTTTCAAATTTGTTTGTCAGTATTTTTGATAGACAAACATGAGTAAAAAAAAAAAATCTGAGATTGATGTTTAAAATTCCATTTTGTCATAATTAGGCACCACAAAAATAACAAATACATCCACACAATTTACATTGTAGAAACATCGTTATGTGCAGGCGCGTACGCAGGGGGGGGGGGGTTAACCCCCCCCCCTTTGGTAATTTTATGTATGTAAACCCCCCTAAAATAACCTAAACCCCCCCCCCCTTTTGATTTTTTTTTTTTTGTATTATTAAAAAAAAAAAAAAAAAAAAAAAAAAAATATTCCCACGACCGACCTAAAAAAGGTGACCTTACCCCCCCCCCCCCCCCAACTGAGCAAAATGTCAAATTTCCAAATTTCGAGACCAAAAAAAAAAAAAAAGCGTCCTCTTACCCCCCGTATTGTATTAAATTGTTTGTTTCTATAAAGGGTTAAAATAATAAAAGTTATAAGGATCGAATGACACTTCTAAGAAGAAAAAAAAGAAATGATATTTTAAAAAAAAGGAATTATATAAATGCTTTGTTTCTATACGGTGAATAATATTGCACAAAACAGAGGGTGAAAATGGAAATTTTACGGAAAGATGTGAAAGGAATAAACATCTACGTTTTTCGTTTTTATATATTTCTCAAAACATAAGGTATGGTCTCTTTAATATTATTGTAGGAAATAATATGAAGATTGACTACCTTATTCTCAATCTATAGAACTTTTGGACATGGTTTGTATTCTTGTATGAAGGACACTATTCGCTTTGAAAATGCTTTTGAAATTATTACATGTACATTGGTTCTAGCTCGGCAACCATTCTAGTGCAGTGCATTTCAAGTAATACATTCTACCAGATAATCAATCCCTACACCTGGGTAAAGAAAAGCGAATGTAGATTAAAGCTCATCTTGAGCTCTGGAATGGGAATCGTATTTTGAGAGAAAATTGCCATAATTCATTCTGGATTGTTTATCCTGCAGTAGATTGATTTTTGAACCAGTTAAATAAAAACAAACTCACAAAAACCTTGCTGGAATTCATCTTCAGTAAAAACCTAGACTCTCAATTTTTTTCATAGTGACCTGTGTTAAGCACATGGTGCCGCCCTACTTAACTTGATTTCATTTCATTTCTATGATCATTACTCAGCCCCTATACATTTTCAACCAAAATCGTTTGGGGGATGTCATTTATTTCTAATCTTGAACATTCAGTGTAATTTTTGTTGGATTCTGTGAGAATTTAATTTATACCATTAACCAGAAATCAAGCTTATCTTTAACTTCTTACAAAGGGACATATGTGTGGTGCTACTTGAACCAACAACCTCCACATCCCTGGTCAAGTATCCAAACCACTGGACCACAGAACCTCTCAAAAGACAAATAGATAACCTTACACAACAAAATACAAGTACCAAGTAAAGAATAGTTGACATTAAAATTATATTTCCATTGATGAATATCTCGTATAGTGCATAAACAATATTGCATACTACCATATGCAATTTTTAAAAAAACTGAAGAAAAATAAAGATTCTGCAAACAAATACATTGTTTGTCATTCATTTTGCAATTCATACCTAAAATTAATCATAGCTTGATTGAAATTTGCATATCATGTGCATATATATATATAAATCGTGAGAAGAAACAAAAATCAAAATATAGTTTAAAATTGAATGGAAAAAATGACAAGGAAGCTGGAATATCGAATACCCACACAATTATTTTATATGAACACATTTACCCTGTTATTTAATCAACACATATATGTTATTTAAGTAGATGAGTATAGGCAGAAGGAAAGAAAATGACAGAGAGGGAGTGAGAGTGAGAGAGAGAGAGAGAGAGAGAGAGAGAGAGAGAGAGAGAGAGGGAGAGAGAGAGGGATAAGAAAAGGGAAACAGAGAGACAGGGGGAATGCTGAGACAAAGGAGAAACCAAGTCATATATGGATAGAGATAGAGGGAGCACATACATTACAAGTTAAGCAAAACAAATTGACATATTTTATGTACCAGCTGAAAATATTATACTATTATAATTCAACAATTAAAATTCAATAATCAAAAGTAAATTTCTTATAAAAATTCAAATTCTTTTGGATATGTAAGAACAGAATAAAGTTTTAATGACAACTTATATCAAAATGAAAAGTTGGGAGCAAAGACTATGACGAAATATATAGGAAGCTGAAGTAAACACAGGACTGTCCATAAAATATGCAACAAAACATATTGGACATCAAAACCGATGAAAGAATTGCAAGCATTATCTGGATAAGAAATTCAGATAACTTATTTATATCCACCAAGTGATGGCGCTATTCCTTTTAAAAAGTATGGCAGAGATGTACAGGATTTTGGCCTACTTCATTGCAGTGGGGAGAACTATGGTGAATGTTGCTAGGTTGGGCAAACATGAAGGCCAACCTGTTTTGTTGGCTCTGATTTATTATATGAAAAGTGCAATGAAAACTAGTTTTTGTGAAAGACTACATGTATACAAGATTTGATGTGACAATTTGGGGGTTAAAATGGCAGTGCAAGGCAATACTAAATCTACTGAGCTTCAAGGGTATGTATCTCTATGAACACTTTTGTATTGTTTGTAAACAACAAGCAACTAAAAAATATTGCTTCTCTACAAAAAGATATATTTTAGAAATGTAAGAACAAACAAATGGAGCAATATTACGATGAAATACATGTACATGTACATGTATAGTGAATATGAAGAAACGAAGGGGCAAGTTTTCCCTATTTTCAAGCTCTAACTGAAAGTTTCTAGCCAAAATATATATCTAAGGTAAGCAACTATACAGCACAACTACTACATCATGTTTTTTTGAAAAATTAAGAAATTGGAACCAATTCCATTTATCACTGATATTTTTAGGAATATATATCAATAATCATGATTTTTTTAACAATTAAAAGAATTCAAATTCAAGGATGTGTAATTGGTCAAATGATAATCTAACACAACACAAAGCACCACACAAATGGTACATCTTCAGGCATTACAACATGAATAAATTGACATAAGTGTCTTCTTTTGATAGGTGTTTTTTCACATTGTAAAATTTGAACTTCTTGATACACACACAGATTTGACTTCACATAAAACAGAGATATTTGTATACTTTCATTCGTTTGTTCAGAGCCAAAGGGAGTTTCTGGGTATATATTGGCACATGCTCTGCATGTAATACAGATATTAAACTAGAAAAGTACCTGTAATACATTTGCAAAAACTTTCGAGAAAATCCACCTAATGCAATTTAAATAGCCTTGTCGAGCACTGTTTTAAATAGGTGAATTTACAATTATGTATTACATAATCAGAACTTGATTTTTTTATGGAATATAAAACAGTATATTGTCCATGAGTTGATATCTAGAAAGTCTTTGGGATCATATAATAATAATAATAATAATAATAAATGTAACATATATGGTGCCAATTCACTCTGTAGAGTGCTCAAGGCGCATATCTACAAGACTAGTAAATTTTCCACATACATGTAGCAGTCATTTTTGCACATGTTTATCAACAACATCTAAACGACCATAAGAATCTGAAAATGACTAAAACGCCATCTAAGAAAATTTCCAAAGATAAATCTACATTGAATGACACGTCAACCCAAAGTATGTGGAATAAATATCCCATTGAAATGTTTTAAACAAAAATAAACCACTGGCAAGGAAAGAAATCATTACATTTACAAGAAAATGAGTGAAAAATGAGTTTAAAATAAGAAAATAAAAGTCTGAATCATATTCACAAGCATTTCAGATCTGGTAATCTAATGTAAGTAGATTCAAATATAGATGTTGAGTTTATTGTTCAACTATCTAAACTGTACAAGCTAAGCATTTGCGTGATAAGGAACAAGAGAAAAACACACCCAGTATTTCTCAATATGTAAATTGTTTATTAGAAAAACATGATTACTGATTACATGACTTTTTAAAAAACTTTCTTCATAATTCCTAACTGGTAACTTAAAGAATGCCAGATACATTTTGTTGAGGTTGATTTTATACATTCTAGCTTAACACAAATTAAAGGAAACCTAAACCCAAAGCATAAAGTGTAGTTATTCTGAAAAATAAGATATATATAAATGAAGATATTCCTGGCATGATGCGATGCCTTTCAGCATGATATGGGCGCAGCCATTTTCTTGAAAATGTGACGTACCTGTTGAAGTTGTACATGTACAGTGTATCATGCACCAAGCTTTAGTTGGAAAGAATGTTTAAATCAATAACTAAACCTTTACTATTCAATTAAAAAATATAATAACTGAGATGATAGAAATTATATTAGGTAAAAAATAAATAATAGGGGCACAATTGTAACAAAATTCATTTATAAATACTACACTATAGCAGTTAACAAACCTATTTCATTTATGAGAAACCTTCACCCCAGAAGAGCACTAACTTATTTATGCAATTTGCGTTCTGGCAATTATAGTACAAAGGATAATAGCAGGTGAATGAAATGCTTCATCACCACACAAGTCTGGGAAAGAAGCATCCATAAATTTGAATACATTTGCTTGATAAACGACTTCGCATAGTACGTTACATTATCAAGAAAATGGCGATGTCCATGTCGTGCTGAGAAACTGTACTTTATTCTTGCTTTATACCTCTCTCATACACTTTAGTGGGGAATCTTGTATATTTATGGGCAATAATATAATAAATCTCTCAGAATAAGTAAATTTATTACTTGGGGTTCAGTTTCCTTTAATATTTTCGGTGATTAATACACTTTAAACGTTCGGGTTTAGGAATCTTAGATATTTAAGAAGCAAATTAAAGGTTGAAAAACAGTATTTTTGGATCATTTCATTACAAGAGAATTACCTCATACTCACAAAAAGAAAATATAGACCACAAAGTATCGAGCTGACTTTACAAAGGATATTTCAAATTGCACCATTATACTGTGACCTGTTGTACACGAGTAACATAATCCTCGGTTTTCATCCGCCTTTGGTCTCGCTACACCACAGGTTATCATCCTCCTCAAGTGTAAATAAATAGCAAAAATGTCTTGATCATGTCTCTGGTTTCGGCACTCTCCAAGAGTGCGAAAGAAAATGAAAGAAGGTTCATCATCGAGGTAAGAGCCTCTTTCTCCTTCTCCTCCTCCATACCAGGACGAAGTAAACGCAGACTATGAGCATCACGCAGCTCACATTCAGCACCATACACATGCTGAGGTCCACCCCATTGATCCCGAGACCAAAGTACCCCGCTCTCCTCGTCCCCACCGCCAACCGGATACTCATCTCCCTCTGCCGCAAGTGATTCAAGACATCCTGCTTGACGCCCTCAGGGTTCAGGGTGGCGCGGGTCCCCATGTCCGTGTCGTCCACGGCTACGCTATTCGAGGCGTGGATTCCCTTGAACGCGAAATTCCGTAACCCGTAGTAGTCCTTCAAGAATCGAAGGACCCTCCTCTCCTCCCATAATTCCACATTGGTGCTCGCGTAACAGGAAGCGCATATAGTCCGCGAGGGGAAAGGCTGCTTGGGGTGGGCGGGGTCCTCCGAAGGGTCGCCATGGAGACGCTTATTGACGCGGTTGTGGGTCTGCCAAAGCCACACGATGGCGCTGTCCAGGGAGGTGATGGAGTCGTCGAGGTCAGCGACCTCGTGACGGAAGTTCTCTCGGCAGTTCTGGCAGCTGAAGAAAGCGAGGATGTAGCCCCTCATGGCATGCAGGACCTCCATGTAGCTGACATTATCATCTGGAGGTAGAACGGAACTTCACGGAATTAATTGTTAAATCTATGTTAGTTGATACAATTTTGCATTATTTAAAGGTATCCTTTCACTATAAGTGCAATGATTACTCCAAGTGACAAACCAATCATTGCAGAAATTATTTCTTCTTTAAAGCCCCTCTGAAGTGTTGGGATCCCCCAAAATTTGATGGCAAAATTTCACTTAAACTGTATTATAATGTGAAAGAGGATGTCATTTAAAACACATTTCTGCAAGGATTTTCAAAACAAATGTGTTTGAAGTTGAAAATTGATGAAAGAATACAACATTTAGGGTTTCTGCATACAACCTAAAACCCAAATTATGTATTCTTTTATCAATATTTGCCTCCAAACACATTTTTCGGGGGAACTATTTGCAGAAATGAGTCTTTAAAATGACATCCTCTTTCACATTATGATACAATTTAAGTGAAACTGTGCCATCAAATTTTTTGCGAATTCGGGGCTCCCAATACTTTAGAGGGGCTTTTACAACTACTCATTCATGAAGAATAAGTCGACACTTTGACAAACACGCATTATTTTTAACAGTCTGAAAAAATTATTATCTATCACCTTCCATCTTCTAGACAGACCCCTTGATGAGACAGAAATTATTTCTATTGACATCTACTGATGAGGGAACCCTGAGTGACCGTCAAAGTGTGAAACAGTGTTAGAAAAGCTGCCCAGGACTTTTTCTGCCACCTTTTAAACCTCTAGATGATGCTAGTGCCACAGAACACAAAGATCCTAAGTTGAACTTATCTCTTAGTTAAACTTAACAATTATGGAAAGCCGTTAGCATCCTTAAAAAATGTTGATTCAAATCATTCATATTTTCTATTATCTTGGGCGATTTCATGTTCTTGATGTGGAATTCATGAAAAGTATAAAACACTTGAACTTTGCTTTGGAATGTATTTCATTTTAAGGCTACAAATGGTACAATATATGCTGCATGAGACACTGACCTTGCTGAGGACACCCACGTGAATTTTTGCGAATTCGGGGCTCCCAATACTTTAGAGGGGCTTTTACAACTACTCATTCATGAAGAATAAGTCGACACTTTGACAAACACGCATTATTTTTAACAGTCTGAAAAAATTATTATCTATCACCTTCCATCTTCTAGACAGACCCCTTGATGAGACAGAAATTATTTCTATTGACATCTACTGATGAGGGAACCCTGAGTGACCGTCAAAGTGTGAAACAGTGTTAGAAAAGCTGCCCAGGACTTTTTCTGCCACCTTTTAAACCTCTAGATGATGCTAGTGCCACAGAACACAAAGATCCTAAGTTGAACTTATCTCTTAGTTAAACTTAACAATTATGGAAAGCCGTTAGCATCCTTAAAAAATGTTGATTCAAATCATTCATATTTTCTATTATCTTGGGAGATTTCATGTTCTTGATGTGGAATTCATGAAAAGTATAAAACACTTGAACTTTGCTTTGGAATGTATTTCATTTTAAGGCTACAAATGGTACAATATATGCTGCATGAGACACTGACCTTGCTGAGGACACCCACGTGAATTTTTGCGAATTCGGGGCTCCCAATACTTTAGAGGGGCTTTTACAACTACTCATTCATGAAGAATAAGTCGACACTTTGACAAACACGCATTATTTTTAACAGTCTGAAAAAATTATTATCTATCACCTTCCATCTTCTAGACAGACCCCTTGATGAGACAGAAATTATTTCTATTGACATCTACTGATGAGGGAACCCTGAGTGACCGTCAAAGTGTGAAACAGTGTTAGAAAAGCTGCCCAGGACTTTTTCTGCCACCTTTTAAACCTCTAGATGATGCTAGTGCCACAGAACACAAAGATCCTAAGTTGAACTTATCTCTTAGTTAAACTTAACAATTATGGAAAGCCGTTAGCATCCTTAAAAAATGTTGATTCAAATCATTCATATTTTCTATTATCTTGGGAGATTTCATGTTCTTGATGTGGAATTCATGAAAAGTATAAAACACTTGAACTTTGCTTTGGAATGTATTTCATTTTAAGGCTACAAATGGCTCTCCATAATTGTTAAGTCCAACTTAGAGATAAGGTCAACTTAGGATCTTTGTGAAACACCCCCCTGTACTTACATCTCCTGATGAGCGAGGCCTGAGAGACGGTCAGGGTGTGGAACAGCGTCCAGAGACCACAGGGGTAACCACGGAATTGAGGCTCGCTGCCACGGCATCCGATCCATTCTACTCGATCGGCGAGTCCAATCCCTGGTTCCTGGTCCACAAATTAAAAAAAATATATTATGAAAAATTAATGAACTTTGTTAACGTGTATCTAATGTGGCAAAAAGGTACCTAAAAGGCTGTAACCAAGCAACCACCTCCAATATTTGTAGCAGCTCAATGTTAATGATTTAAAAAACTAGATGGAACTTCGACTGCGCGCAGTCGAAAATGATGCCTCCGTCATAGAGCAAGTTTACAAACCAAAACAGAAGAAATTTTTCAAATTCAAGTTTCATTGTAATCCATCCAACAGGTTCTCAGAATATCGTGATTACAAGCAATTTCTCATATACATATATGACCCTTTGATCTTTGACCTCATAACCCTAAAATCTACTCAGTTCATTGGCTCTGCAAGATGTCCTGAGTTAAATAGTAATCCATCTGTCAGTTCTAATGAGAATGCGTTCACAAGCTATTTTTGCATACATAATGAGCCCATGACATTTGACCTTTGACCTCATGACCCAAGAATCTACTTAGTTCATTGGCTCTGCAAGATACATACATGACCTAAGTTTGGCAGGAATCCATCAATCGGTTCTTGAGATAACCCGATCACGAGCTGTTTTTGCATACATAATGAGCCCTGTGACCTTTGACCTCGTGACCCCAAAATCTAATCAGTTCATCGGCTCTGCAAGATACATACATGACCAAAGTTTGGCAGGAATCCATCAATCACTTCTTGAGATAACGCGATCACGAGCTGTTTTTGCATACATAATGAGCCCTGTGACCTTTGACCTTTGACCTCGTGACCCCAAAATCTAATCAGTTCATCGACTCTGCAAAATACATACATGACCAAAGTTTGGCAGGAATCCATCCATCGGTTCTTGAGATAACGCGATCACGAGCTGTTTTTGCATACATAATGAGCCCTGTGACCTTTGACCTTTGACCTCGTGACCCCAAAATCTAATCAGTTCATCGGCTCTGCAAGATACATACATGACCAAAGTTTGGCAGGAATCCATCAATCACTTCTTGAGATAACGCGATCACGAGCTGTTTTTGCATACATAATGAGCCCTGTGACCTTTGACCTTTGACCTCGTGACCCCAAAATCTAATCAGTTCATCGACTCTGCAAAATACATACATGACCAAAGTTTGGCAGGAATCCATCCATCGGTTCTTGAGATAACGCGATCACGAGCTGTTTTTGCATACATAATGAGCCCTGTGACCTTTGACCTTTGACCTCGTGACCCCAAAATCTAATCAGTTCATCGGCTCTGCAAGATACATACATGACCAAAGTTTGGCAGGAATCCATTAATCGGTTCTTCAGATAACGCGATCACGAGAACGGGACGTACGGACGGACGGACGTACGGACGGACGGACGGACGGACAACCCGAAAACATAATGCCTCCGGCTACTTCGTAACGGAGGCATAAAAAAATGATTTGTCTTTTGAGAATATCCGTGTGCTTTATTAACCCTTTTAATGCGGTAGGCTGTTCTATTGAATTGAATTCGTCAGCGAAACACATTTCGGTCAGTAACAATGGCTGTGATGTTCTGTCTTAAAAACCTGGCATTTGACAGTATTTTAATCAATATCTGATAATTTCTATGACAGTGGGTGTTTGATTTCTTTTTTTGAGCAGCCCAAAGTGATCTTTCTGTTAGTTCTTTCTACAGATCTGCAGGTTTTCGCAACGACTCAGCCAGCCGCTGAATAAGGGGGGGGGGGGGGGGGGGAAGAGCACTTTTTTTACAGAATATTTTTTACAGTGTGCTATTACATTGAAGTTTTCAGAAAAAGAGAGAAATGTATGTCCTTCGGCATGACATTAATCTACATTTCCCACTCCATACCTAGGATAGAAATGGAGACCTGTTAGGATGATGAAAGCCTTTGTGTTAGTAATTTCATATGACCTCACGGTGACCATATGGTAGGGATACTCCCCAGGGTGTGGAGATGGTGCACACTGTGTGTGAATGAATTTGATGACCCAGGTAATAATATCTGTAAAGCGCTTAGAGATAGTATTTTGTATTAAGCGCTGTATAAATCCAGACAATTATTATCATTATTATTTTGAATACCAGAAAAAAACTGATCCTTCCTCCATAGAATAGAAGTGGTTAGCAGCTATGCATACATGTGGATTTTCAACCCCAATAAGTAGCTTTTTGTGCCAGCACCATGCTCACCCAATCCCCAGAGTAGTAAACTCCTAGAGTAATAGGACCTTACCTTGGTGGGGTCAACAAGGGTCAACCATTCTTGTATGGGTACGCTGGTGCCCTCCTTCTCAAGCAACCATTGATGGGTGGTCGACAAAAAGGACATCACCTCAGGTCTCCCTGGAAAATACTGGAATCCAAATATTAGAAAAAGGGGTATTATTCCAAGATGATTTGATCAAATTTCAACACAATTCATGAGTCTTGCAAATTTGTGAAATGAAATTACCGTAGCAGTCGTTTAAAGGAAAATCCAATCTTAAAGTAGTCACCCGAAGAAAATTCACAACAACTGATAATTATGGACAGATTATATATGGTTGGAAAGATTTTCTCTTGAAAAACATGAATTTGCTGAAAAATCATATAGGTATCATGGAAACGTAAAAATGCAATTTTGTGGCAAGCTATGTCTCGCATGTGAAGTCACAAATCTTGACGCTCTACGGAGGACCGCTAAAGGCAGAAAATCTGGATCTCAAAATTAACATTTTTGAGAGATGATTACTGCAGGCCGCAAACATATTTTGAAGAGGGAAGTTGTTATATTTGATCAGTAAGGTTTCCCCTTCGCAATGATATGAATTTTGCATCAATTCAAAACACTTATGATTCTTTGGGTGACTACTTTAAGACACAAACTCTAAAGAAAGCAACAACAAAAATCAGAGAAGCAGACTGGAGAAAAGCTTGAATGAAATTAGACAGATAGAACATATGAGAGCATTGAATTTTTGATGGTTGTAATCACTATTCGTATGAGAACTTCAAATTTGCTGAATTGTATCAGTGTGACGAAGTTCCGGACAACTTCCTATTCGTTCCTACACAAAATGACTGAAATGTATTTTTTAAAGATATGTATGCCTTAGGATGGACTTTTTCTTTCTGCTTCCACTAACTCCAACTTCACATCAAGTTTACTTCCCCTTCGAGTACATCCATGGTGCAATACCAAGGGGGTGTTTCACAAAGATCTTAAGTCGAACTTAACTCTAAGTTGGACTTAAACATTATGGAGAGCGATTAGTGGCCTTAAAATAAAATATATTCAAAAGCAAAAATTGAAGTATTTTAGACTTTTCATAAATTCCACATCAAGAACATTAAATCTCCTTAATAATAGAAAATATGAATGATTTGAATCAACATTAATGCCTTTTGAAATAACTTTTACAAAATATTTTCAAAGATGCTAATGGCTTTCCATAATTTTTAAGGCCAACTTTAGAGATAAGTTCAACTTAGGATCTTTGTGAAACTCCCCCCCCCCCCCCCCCCCAGGTACAATATATGCTGCATGAGACACTGACCTTGCTGAGGACACCCACGTAGTTGGTTAGAGCCTGGAGTTCCTCCCCTTCTATGTGACTGCGAAGAGACACCTCCTGACGAAGTGAGTACTGAATGGCTGACTCCAGATCCAGCATGTAGACTTTAGGCCTAGGATGATAACAGAAATGGAATTAAGTTCAATAAAAAGTCAAAATTGCTATTATTATTATTATTTTTAAAGTGTTAGTAGCTCCTTGTTATTATCAAGTATTTGGCATCACCTGTGCCTGGGAGGCGAAAAGCGCAAATGAATTACTGTAACCCTTGGGTCTCTCCTCCCAGTAGAACTGATTGGGGGTATGCAGGTGGACCACTATACTGGGGTAATAATAATACAAATAATAATGATACTAAGAAGAGTCTTGTTTACCAGGGGAAGCCTCATTTTTAGCAACAATGCTGCTATTCCTGAAGGCCCTGGGATTATTATTACCCCAGCAATTGCCAGGTACCCATTTACACCTGGGTGGAGAGTGGAATATGTGGGTTAATGTCTTGCCGAAAGATGCTATTGTAGGGCTGGGATTTGAACCCTCAACCCTTGGCTTTAGAGTCAAATGAATAAGCCACTATACCAAAAATATATAAATAGCACACCAAAAGAACAGAGTCATATGATTGGCCAACCACATATCCCCTGACCCAATTTTCTTTGCACTATTTACAGTAAGCTTCACAAACCAGGTCGTTGTTTTATTAAGAGACTTAATACAGCTTTCATCCCAGTACATAAGGTTTTAAATAACTTAGTTTTAAATCTTCTTCAGAAACATTATACATGTTCATTTGTTATCTATCAAACTTTGGATGATGCATCTTGAAATGTCTCACCAATCGGTGATGGAAGCAAGATTACAGAGGAAGCAAATTTCTTTGAAATCACTCATCTGATGATGACGTGTGATGACATCTAGAAATTCAGAACTTTTCATTAAGCAGTATGTCAAAAATTTGCATCATTTGTATTGAAATCATAAAAATTTATATTTGTGTTACTTTTAAACGTACATCATGTTTTTGTCCAGTTCTCAAGTAAGCTTTTTCTTGCATTCTGAGAGAAAGAAAAATTCATCTCAGAAAATAGTCTCGGGACAACAGTGTGTTTTAATGCATGGTCACTGACAGGTGGTTATCTCATCGAATCAGCTCTCAATTGAAATAAGAAAAAGGGGACCATAGGGGACCAACGGTCACCGATTAAGCATTGTTTGCTATATAGAGGACGCAAGTAGCTATAAGTAGAAGAGTGGGGCTTTAACATCACCCAACTGATAATACAATGACATCTAGAAATCAGAATTATTCATGAAGCAGTATGCCTAGAATTTGTGTCATTTGTGTCATTCCTATTGAAATCAACATCAATACTTTTATTTTATTCCTTCCAATTTTTGAGATTTTCTCTTACATTCTGAGTAAGACGAAAAAAATGACTCTCAGAAAATAATCTAGGCACTACAGTGTGCTTCAGAGATGATCCATTAAGAGAAATATTTCAAAGCAGGGACATCTTGTGTTTTACTCACCACTCACTGGGCCTCTGATCGCTCATCCTGACGTTGGTTTTCTTCTGCAACGCTTTCTCTTTGTTCTTCTCTAGCACCTTATTCCACATCATCTTCTGTTTTCCTCCTCCTTCTCCTCCTCCTTCTCCTTCTCCTCCTTCTTCACCAGCCTCTCCTTCATCCCCTACCAGTCCTTCATCTACTCCTACATCATCAAGCCCAACCCCGGCACCTCCCACCTCCTCCCTGAGTATCCCCACCCCTTCCGCTTCCTTCTCTCCCCCCGCTTCCGCTCCGCCTCGCCCTTCTTCCTCCTCTCCTGCGTTCCCTCCATCATTCTCTCCTCTTCCTCCTTTATTCATCTCCACGAATCCCTTATCACCCGGCCTCAAGAGCAGACTGAGCCCCATCTCGTTCTTCTTCTTCTCCTCCTCCTCCTCTTTCTTCTTCATCTCCAAATTCCCATCCTCGTCCACATCCCTCCCGTCAAAGTCACTCTCGATGTTGTCTCCCTCGCTCTTGATGACCTTCCCGTCCACGCCTCCCGGTCCCAATAGATGCTCCTTCTCCAGCATCTTATCGCCATGGTAACGGTTGGTTTCATCCAGGATTTGTTCGACTGGGGGCTGTTTGTTTGCATTGTCTTTGATGTGTTTCTTAATGGCCGCACTGAAGCTAGCCCTGTCAGTTCTACAAAGCGCACAGAAGAGAAAACAAAATGAAGAAAACATCATAGTATGATTGCAATAAATTGTTAACACTTTCCCCAAACCAGCAAGCTCCTTGACAACTCTCTCATCAAATTGTCTAATTTGTATTGAATTTCTCTTAGTACACTCCATATACATTTTTCTTTTCGGTTATTTTGATGTAATAATGTCAACTGTCTAGTTACCTGTACATACATCCTCCAATTAACCACTGCTATTTATCATTATTGCAAATCTGAGCTTAACAATTTCTCCTCTAATCCGCTGTGCATGTAGGCAAATGATAACTTTGTTTGTAAATGCTGGTCTTAAAAAACCCAGCAAAGATTAATAAAATATAAGATGAAAGGTTCTTCCATATTTTTTGTCATTATTTTGTTTTTGTATTCTGACCTAAATTAGGATCACAAATCGATGAGGGTCTGAAGGATCTACCGGTAGTTTTCTTCCAAGAATTTGCACCAATACATTCTCCATACTCTTTACATTCTTCAAACAGAAAAGAGTACTTCCTGAGTGAACCTACATAAATTAAACTTCCATAAATAAAAATGAAAATTGCCATCTAGTCTATTCAAATACATGCAGGACACTACAAGTTGCCAATTTAAAGATTTCCCAGCTTACTGTCCATTACCGGTAAACATTCTTTCAAGAACCTAGCATTTTTTCACTATTTCATGCCTAATCTTAAACTACTATGTATACCCCTGTCTCCTCCGACAGTTACAGTACAACCCAGTCTCAAGCCAAGGCATCTATAAATCTTACCCCACGATCTTTGTAGGGGCTCCTGAACGGTCTAGGATGTATGCTGAAGGGAACAAGTCCACACCCCATTTCTCGATAAGAGGGTTATCTGCTTTCCTCATCCATCTTGCCTCTACCCTCTCAATGTTTGAAACATCCAAGATGATCTACAAAGAAATAAAGAAAGATTTATGATTTACAGATAGGTAAGTTTCCAACATCTATAGGGGATAACTTCATGCAACCTTAATGTGAGATTATCCTACATGTAGGCTACATACAGTGTGAGTCAAAAAAAAGTTTACACTTAGAAAATTGCTAATTTTGTGTGGTATGTGTTCACGCTTGGATAAACAGGAGGCATCGTTGTGCAAAAATCGATTTGCGCCAAAGTTGCTTGTGTGATGTTTGAACAAAGCATTTGGGATTTGGGTATTAATTCGGTCTTTGCAGATCCAAATAACATCCATAAGAAAATTAATCATGCCACACATATCAAATATCGAATATTTAATATCAACGAACATTAAGTGCGCGCGCATGTGTGACTTTGCTTCTGCAAAAAGCATATGCAATGCATTTCATTTGATACATTCAATTCATTCTCTCACTGCTAATCCCATACATACTGCAGGCATCACTTTGGCGCAAGTCGATTTTTGCACTCTCGCAAAGAATGCCTCATATTTATCCAAGCGTGAACACATACCACACAAAAATGATACCAAATGATTTGGGATAAAACACTCTTTCATAAGATATATAATAATTTACTGTTCATAAATTATTTTAAAAATAATTAGCAATTTTCTAGGTGTAAACTGTTTTTTGACTCACACGGTACATTGCAAGTCCCATTGCAATTTTTCTAGAAAATATATTACAAAAATTTGTCCAAAGCATGATTGAAAGCAAGATTATATGGGTATCAACAGGAAAAAAATCTTTTTTTTCTCCACAGGGGCTCTTTTGCTATTTTTCATGAAAAAAATGCCTTCGTAAAGGCTTTCACAGGAGCTATTTTAGGAAATTGAGGGCTTTTTTTAAATGTCATGATTTTCATATGTTACCCGTCGCATTGGCAATTTCAGTCATCCATAACTTTGTAACTATTTTGAATATTTTGAGTTTTCTTAATTTTTAGGTCAGGAAGTAATATTTTTGTGCAAAAATGAATATCAATTTTACCTTCTAATATTAAAGGTGATGACACATTTTACAATGGTCATGAGTGCCTGTCATTACATCAGAAATCTATTGAATTTTGTATACTTCTATATGCACACTTGTATCAATCTTGTATCTAGACAGCACGCAACTGACTAATGTTACATCACACACATGTATACTCCTCATGAATAAAAACGGTCAGAACTCAAGTAATCAAATTATGAGAGTTTAGGATCTGATTTCTTACCTCTTTTCCCATGAAGTTGTCAACACCTTGAAAGATGATCACCAGAAACTGATGACTAGGATGATGAGCGAAGAAGTCTCCCACCCAAGGTGCTCTGTCAAGGATGAAATAAGGACATTCTCGGTTCAAAGCTTTTAGGTAACTCAAATCTTGGATTCAAGCTCATGCTGCAATCAAAATCATAAACCTTTAGGCCAGAAATAAATCCCATGAAATTTCAAAAACCCTTTTCCTAATGTTTTTTTTTAATAGCACTACAGTCTATTGGTGAAAATAAATATGGTAAGACCAATCACTCAAAGATTTTTTATTTTTTTGAAACACTTTATGATCATTTTGAAGGGCAATTTGTTTAGGCCTTCAATATTACACCATACCACAGACAATAAAACTGGAAACATTATTGAACAATGCCTTTAATACCTGGTTCTCTATCTAGTACAGAGGGTATCTACATGTAAGAAATGCATTTCATGTGATGATTATCTCCATCTCTTTTTATAAAGGTTTGTTCAGATATGACGCAGCAAAAATATCAGCCACGTATTCACTGAACTCTGTGTCACAAACATACAGAGATGTGAAGCATAATTATGCTTTATGTCATAATAAAAGAAGAGTGCCGCAGTTTGAATGAGACTGAATGATAGGTACATTTATAGGGATGCCATCTTTTCTATTGGATAACATTTGAACGTTGGTATAACAGCTATATTTCCATACGCTCTATTTATATTATACACTTGAGTTATTGAGTTGTAATGGGCTTTATGTTCAACTGGGAAGCATCACAGGAACAGTCATTGGAAAAAGTTTGAAGACATCCATTTGAAACACATATATATATATATCGGACTGTATGTATGCATTTCAATTGGAATGCCATCCAATTTATAGTCACGATGGTTTCATGAAACGATGCCCGTTACACAAAGCCTTGCACCTGACTGTATGATTGATCTTTTTGCGCTGATTGTATTGATCACTATCTGCAATCAATCGTAAATATCAATCGTAAATATCAATCGTACGATCAATTGCTAAGTTTTTGTGTTTAATACAGGGCCGGTATTCAAGTCCATACTTTGTTTAAGTTAAACTTTTACTTAATTTTTTGCTTAGCTACCATAAGTAAAACGTCTTAGTCGTATTCAGATCACATCTAAGCAATTTACTTTTGCGAGCCAACTTATTTTATCTTATTTTATCTTACTTAAGTACTTTATCAAAGCCGAAAACTAAGTAAAATACTCATATTTTAAACTTAAGTATTAAATTGAATACCAGCCCAGGGCTCTGACTAACAAGAAAAACGTACTCTGCTGGTTGGAGATCTGGCCAGGGCTTGAGACGATGGGGTTTTACAGCTTCCTCCTCAATCTGAGCGGCCACGTACTCCCTCAAAGCCCGCACATCTCTTCCACCTTCAATAACAAGACAGATAAAATCATTTAAAATGAAAATCAATTGTAGAGTCTGATTACACTTGCTCTGATGCCAATTGCACCGCATAATGATTATAATAATAATAATAATGATGATAAATCTGGATTTATAGAGCACTTAATACAAAATTTAATCTCTAAGCACTTTACAGGTATTATTACCCTGGTCATCGGATTCATTTGTGCATGGTTAGCACCATCACCATGCAAATAGCCTATTTACACATGGGGGAAGGAATGCTGGGAGCATAGTAGCAACAAGAACATCCCACCCCCTCTGAAGAAAAAAAACAAGGGTGTGTGCACATTTTTTTAATGAATATGCAAATGTTGCATGTGAGTTCACATACATCTCCAAGATATCTGGTAAATAAATGAAATCTGTTTGGCTGAACCTTTAATACAAATAAGCATTTTAATTGTTTTGCTTAAAAAACACACAATAATCTCATATTTTGGAGACATCCAAATGATTGCAGACAAAATATGTATGAAGAATGATATCATAAAAGGGCAAAAATAGCCTGAAGGCTAAAAAAACACAGCAATACTGTATCTATAATTTCTACCGAACATAATAAACTTTATTAAAAGCAGTATACTATACATTTCCATGTACATACATGGAGAAAAAGACAAAATATAATTTTATAATTATATCACAATGTGATGTAAATGTACAATCTAAGCTTGAATACTACCTATACATTCAGATGTTTGTTTTGATTTTCAATATGTGTTATGCATTTGAAGAAAAAAACCACATCATTTGACTTCGGCTATAACTTGTACAATGTGAGTGCCAGCATTATTTGGTTATGCATTATTTGGTTACCGGTATGCATAATTTAACAAACTAGACTGATTACAATAGTACATGTCTACTCCTCCCTAAAAACCTCTCAAGGAGACCAAACAAATTAGAGAAAGCGAGAGAGAGAGAGAGAGAGAGAGAGAGAGAGAGAGAGAGAGAGGGAAAGGGAGAGAGAGAAAAATGAAAGAAAGTGAGAGAGATAGAAAATAAGAGAAAGAGATAGAGAAAGAGAAAAATAGAGAGAGAGAGAGAGAGAGAAAAAAAAAAGAACAAGAGAGAGAGAGATAGAGAGAGGAAAAGAACGCTACCGGTATGTACATGTATGAATGAATGGATTACCGTAGTGCTAATCCATAAACAGGGAAGGGTAGATGCAAAGGTCTCATGGGGGTTGATACTAATCCCTTGATTTTCAAAGCCAAATAGGGATTAAAATCTGAAGGCAAAAATTAGTGGTAACTTCATAATTCCACTTTCTTTGCTTTGTATGACTCAGTGCCAAATTGTGAACATTAAATTAGTATTCTTGGAATTGCATTTTATATTGTTCAATTCTTTTCATTTTATCGAATTCACTCTGTTTTAAAATAGTTATAAAATAATAAAAATTATTAAAAACAACAATATACCATCCCTTAGGCAAAGAATAGGAAAATTTAAGAATGAATACAAAAAATAAGTATATAATATACTCTCTTTCACATTGTAAAAAATAACTTTATAGATAATTAAACGATGCAAGTCTTTAAATGAATTATAGTTTTTTGTTTGTCTTTTGCCTTTGCACTGTTGAGGCGTATGATATCCAAATATGCTAATGTTATGGGAATATGGATGCACCCATAGAAATTTTGTTGCTTATAAATTGATAAAAATGTACTTCAAAAGCTCTACAAGTACAAGTAACATTCAAATGCAAAGAGCTATATCAAACATGTTGCATCTTGGCAGCACCATATAATGTGTAAATGGACATTTACATCTAAAGACATCTCACAAGTATTATTTCCTTTCCAACTTCACCCCACCAGCTTAAAAAATATACAGGAGCGGTGATCAATTTTTGTTCCTGAAAGTTCAAAAATAGCTCCATATGGTAAACTGGAAATATAGCTCCATGGTAAACTCAAATAATAGCTCCATATGGTAATCTCAAAAAATAGCTCCATATGGTAAACTGGAAAAGAGTTCTCACTGGTATTACAGGTATAACTAAAACTAAAATAGAATACTTAAATATCTCTAAGAGAAAATCGCACTTTAACCACATCCTGAAAATCCTGAAAAAAGCTCTCGCGAACAGAAAAGCAGTTTTTATGTTGCATCCCACATTCTTATAGCAGGGCACCTGGAACACTTGGGCGCCCACAATCTAAGTCTGGACCCCAACATTTTGAAGTTCTTGCATAGAGTTCATGCACACAGTTAAAGTTAAATCCTGACCCCCTTCCAAAAAAAAATAGTGTTTAACCCTGTCTATAGTTTAATATACAAACATCAAGATTCTAGGTCTCTGATTGGTCACAACTGAAGGCACAAAATTCACTATCGACTGCTGGGCAGTATAGTGAAAAATATTGACTGTGCATATTTCTACTTGCGAGTACAATGCAAGGATGCAATGGTGAAGTTAGCAATGAATACACGCAGTGATACTTTTAGACATGTATGTAACTTCTCTACCATTACATTTTGATAGGCATATTTTTCTCCACTATAAATTACCTTTTTTAAATAAAAATTGATACAAGGGATGGGTATGTAAAACAAATATTGACTATCTTTTGAGTCACTGTTAGTTTTATGACTATAGCTCCTAACCTTGAGACTGCAATATACCATGCAGTTTCAAGATAACCTTCGCATAAACCATGACTCTAATTCCTATAAAACAGGAGTCAACATTTGGATACCGGTACTTAATGGAGTTGTATTGTATTGTATTGTATTGGTTTCTTGATATAAATATCATTGAACACCAGCTAAGAGCTGAAGTTATTCAGTTTACAGAGTAAAAAGTATATGGCATAAAAGTACATTTATAATACATTAAAAAGATATATAAACTGAACATGAACTGTGTATATTTAGAAGTGATATACAAGTTTCATTGCCATTTGTTTTGACAAAAAAACTTTGAGAATTAATACTTAACATGTTTATTGCAAGAATGACATAGTACATTGTAGACCTTAGCCCATAAAGACTGATAGAGATCGTAATTTGTAAACCATGCACATGTAAGATATAAAGGTCCCTAGCACAATACAAAGAAGAGCTAGAAACTGTATGCAGGTAAAATTAAACTTAGATACATGTTACATGTACTTTAATTGCTATACAGTACATGATGTACAGTATAGCAATTAAAGTAGACTAAAAGACAAGTTTGAAGCTGAGTTACTACATGTGTAGATTGGTTTATAAACAAGTTGATGTTCCCAAACTCAAAATAATTGGCAGAAGAGATAAATTGCATAATGAAAATCTGGAACTTACCTCTGTGTAGTTTGACACCTGTCATGTTCTCCGGTTTTGTAAATGGAAAAAAGCACTGAGGACAGGATGACAGAAAGAAAAACATCAATGAAATTATTGAAGCAAAAAACACCCCCCAAAAAAACAAAAAAACAACAACAACAACAACACAGAGTTTATTAATCTAAATAATTTTATGTTACCGGTATATGTAAATTATAGTTATACGGTGTTTCTAAGCGCACCATTCAATTTAAAGATAATTTCTATACATGCACATTCATTTTGATTTTTGACTAAAGAAAGATTAGTTCCTTCAAACCAAAAGAAGAAAATATAGGAGATCTTTTTTTGTTAAATTGACTTCTCATTACAAGATTTGACTTAGACCAAGGTACATGTAACCGTATTTGACTTCCATATGAGTCGAAAATCGCATAAGTTAAAGTATTCTCTTTTGCCTCAACAGATTTGACTTGTGCCATGTTGAATGTACTTAATTAGATGATCCATTTGTGATGATTAAGTGATCATGGAATTTGCAATTAATCTCAATATGGGACCAAATCACAATTGAAAAGTTAAATGATTTGTTATTGTGAGCAGTGAATTCTTCATTTGTTTGGAAGGTGGATTGTGTTTTAATGATATTTAAACTGAAAGGGGCCATGCATGAATGCTAATGGTAGTATGGTACATTCATCTATTCTCTGGAGGATGAAATGAGTTTTGACTTTTGAATGATGAGGTAGTCATTCATTCTTTTGTTTGTTAGATGAAATGTGTTTTTAAATAATCCACTCATTATGAGATCACCATTGCGCTGAGTTTCATACTGATCGTTGCAAGTTTCTAATATTTCCACTCCAACAAACATACCAGTACATGTATATTAATAATAATAATAATAATAGTGGGTTCTTGTATAGCGCTCATGTCAGTCAGATTTGACCCTCCTATTGCCCAGAACAATGCATTTTGCAGAATTTCATGTGTACTGCACATTCCACGAATACATAATCATTACAAATGAGGCATCCTTGTAATTGGGAATAAACAAACTTTCCAATGATACCAGATTCAAGTATGATTTATAACTCAGTAACAGGAGAAATATCAATGCTTTATCAAACTCGAAGTGCATGTTTCTTTTTTTTCTTTTTTTTTTAAAGGAAATTTGTAATTACATCTTACCTTCAGTGAAGGATATCCATGAACATCATGTTTCCTGCATACTTCTGTATTTTTCTTATTTGAGCAGTCTATAGCAGCTACGTTGACAACATGTCTCCAATCTGAATTTTTAAAGAGAGATTCCAAGTATATGTAAATCATATTTTGATAGTTGACACCTGAACATAAATAATAAAGGGAAATCCTGTCTCATAAAGCCCTTTGGGAAAAGCAAATAAAATGGGTACAAAAGTGATCACAAATAATCAAAGATTAATTTTAAAAGCTGGAGTCCCTGTTTTCTGCTGCCCTTGTATGCATCGTCTCTGTCGATACATCAATATACAATTTCCCTGAAAACAGTGTAAACAAACTTATGGTTTTCTGAGAAGAAATTCATCTCAAAAGTCAGATGTGTATGCAAAATTCAGGGATGCATAATTCTCTGACTTTTTTTTAAAAACATCAATTATATGCATTTCACTTTGAGAAAGTAGACCTATATGCCAACATCTTGTTTAAAAGAGAGTTGTATGCAGCTAAAAAACTGACTGCAACTAAACCCATCATTGATTTAGTGATCTTCATATAGAATTCAGAGCAATTTCAGCAATAAACATTGAATAGGTCTAGACCTAAATAAAATTTTATAAAATGGCTCTAGTATTTTAAGCATCGAATTGGTCAATACGCGTCACATGACATGCACAAATTTTTGATGCATGCACGATTTTGCCAAAAAATAGCGCAACAAAAGTTTTAGTCTACATCTGTCAATTTTATTTCATCTTTTTGTAATCGAGGGTCTAGTCTGCAGTATCAGGGTAATAGATGCATTAAAAATTCACATTTACAGTCAAACTAACAATATCTTCTGGTCTGAGCCGAGTTGACAGCTAGCAAGGGAAGATTTCCTTTTGCGACAGCCACCCAAATTGGAAAAAATATTATAAGTTAGAATGATATAGACCTCTAGATCTATAAAACTAATACAATATGGTTAAGGATAGGGATATGGTTAGGGTTAGATTGGATGGGGTGGCTGTCGCAAAAGGTAATCTTTCCGACAGCAGAAATGCAGTAGCAAAACCTGCGATGCGGAACTTCAGGCGTCGGACCCGTGCCCGCCCCCGGCCCCGGCAGCTCCGGCACGGATGTGTTACTCACCCTGCAAATCCTTCGCGAAAGACTTCCACGTAGGAGCAAAATTGATACAGTGCCCGCACCAGCTCGAGAAAAACTCGACAAACCAGATTTTGTCCGAGTTGAAAACATTATTTGCGAAATTTGAATCATCTAGGACAAAAACATCGCCAGTCGGGTCATACAGTACGGCTTTCACTCCAATAGAAAGCGTGAAAATCAGCAGTAATTTAGAGGTCGAGAGACCTACTAAATGAGCTCCGGATGATGCCATTTTTGTCACCGTGTCAATCAAGTTTCATGGAAAGCTAATATTGAATATTCGATGCTCTTTAAATTCTATGGAAAGCTAGCTGTAAGTGCGCTTTTCAGTTTTTTTTCCTTTTTCTTCTTTTTTGTTTCTTCTTCCTCCTCTTTTTCTTGATGTTGTGGTTGTGCTTCTCTTGTTATCTTTCTTCTTCTTATTATTATTATTATTACTTTTATCTTTGCTCCTACACCCTTTACCCGTCGCCCCACTTTTTTGTATTCTCTAGTTCTCTCCCCCTTCCCCCTCTCTCTCTCTATCTCTCTCCTTCCTCTCTCTCTCTCTCTCTCTCTCTCCCTCTCTTCTTCCTCACTATCCATCCTCTCTCTCTCTCCCTTCTCACTCTCTCTCTCTCTCTCTCTCTCTCTCTCTCTCTCTCTCTCTCTCTCTCTCTCTATCTCTCTCCATTTCCACTGTCCTTCCTTACTTTACTGAGCAGTAAAATTCAATACCAAATAAAGGACAGATGTGATCATTCATTTCTTCTTTCTAAAAAAGAAAACCAAAATCTTTAATTTGAAAGCAAAATCCTGCACACACACAATTTGGTCAAAGCAAAATTGAATTTACAAATCAATGGTTGGATATCATGTTAAATACCTTAAAAATATTCCAGTTTCCAGTAAAATAGAAAATTAATGTATAGATTCGGTTCTTTATATTCCCCTCTACCCCCCACAGATACCATGAGCATGGCTTATATTCTACCTTGATTTTAAGATGCGTTTTTAAAAATGTTTTCAGCTTATTACTTCAGAGCTGTCTGATATTAAAGAGAAGGTTGAGTTCTGGGAAGAGGTGAAAAATAATTTGTGAGCATTACTCATTCTTATTATGCAAGTGTGGAAGAACATCAGTTAAGACATGTTCCCTGAAAAGCATGGCTCTTCAAATGCCTTCATATTTTAAATATGCATGTAACATCGTAAAAATCGGGGGGCCGGCTTTTTACGCCACGTGTTCGTGTAGTCCCATATACATCTTTCTGTGCAAGTGTTTGTAACTTTACCAAGACTTGGCCAAATTTCTTATCATTTTGATGATTTCAGAACCTTGCAATACAAACAAATTCTTATATGCTAGATGATCAACCTTTTCTGGTCGGTTCCACACCGTTTCTTTCACAATGCAATCGCATGACCAGAACTCAACTTCATCTTTAAGGTAGTGTATAAAAATAAGGAAAAAAATAAGGAAAAAAATAAGAACACTCATGATAATATTCACTTTCTTATTAATAATCCAAATAATAATAATAATTAAAAGAAATAAATACAAATAAATTTGAGTACTGGTAATGTGATTACATTTTGGTCCTGACTAGATGCAATATACCATTTTGTGTAATGTGATAAAAATCAATGCATCGATCTTTGTTAATTGCTTCATTACAAATTAGTTCATTCACCTGTTATAAACAATTTTATTTCAATAATCAGAATTCGAAAAAATTGCATACATAAGCTGTTGCAAGGTAGGAAAAACATTATGGCTTGCCCTTCCTAACAAAAGGTAATAAACTATATATGCATTTTGCATTCTGACTGTAAAAATACAATTATTAATTATTTTTGAATTAAATATTTGCCTTGAGGCACTTCACAAAGACGTATGCATTAAATTGTACTACATTACAGAAAGGACCTATGAGCAAAGATTGTTTATGTATACAGTAGGTTTGCGGTTGCACCATGTGTGTTAGAGAGAGAGAGGTTTGAGGAGTCCTGAACAGGACTCTGACTCGGTAATCTTTCTTGGAGGAGTGTAGTCCAGAAAAGGACTGTTTGTTATCTTTCTTGGCATATAGTTCTCAGGAGAACTATAGCGCTTGGAGAGGATGAGTGGCTCTGCAACCGCAAACCTACTGGATATCTACATCACCATGCAAGCCGACACTTACAAGCAGCATTGTTTATGTAGTACAAAAGACTTAATTTGTATCCTATATGGTTTTGTTCGATCAAAATAAATAGAAATGTACTTGATTTTGCTGAAAAATAGCATGCACTGCACAAAGAAACTGGTATATGGGACACGCCAAAGTGGCATGAAAGTTGGTCTAAACTTTTCAGCTCTTTCTCGTCCTATTTCAAATATGATGGAGTTTGAAGAGCAACCCTTGTCGGGGGACATTTCAACTGGATATTCTCCCTTTAATACTAACATACACAGAGAATTAGAAAGCTCACAAATATTTTCCAAAACTTAACCTTCTGTTTTATAATAAATTATATATATTATAAATGTGATCATATAAAAACAAAATTGTATTACAATGTATGCGTACCAGGGTTGGCAGTCATAGAATTACAGATCATAAGATATATATCAACTATATTATATTAACATTTGCAATACACTGTAAGAACAAAACTTATATTAAAAGCAGTCAAAATATATTTTCCAAAACTCTGCCTTCTCTTTGTAATGAATGATCTAGATGTGATCAAATAAAAACAAAATTGTACTATGCATACCAGCGTTGGCAGCCATGGAATTACAGTTCATAAAAAATATATAAACTCTATTTTTTTTAAAACATTTGCAATAATAACAACAAAACCTATAAAAGCACTCAAAACGTATTGCACATCCATATGTTATTTATGTACAGTTCGAGGAAATACTATCTCTGACATATCTGTTTGCTATGCCAGCAACTATTTATACATGTATATATTTATTAGATTCACATATCATATATTAAATAAACTATGAGACATTTGCATGAAAAGGAAAATAGGGTTTTTAACTACCAGCACACTGCTTATACACCACTAGGAAATAGGCTATTAATGTCTAAGCGCCATGAGCATCACTACGTGACGGATATGAACGCTAAATAAGTGGCCTTTCTAATTATTGTTATTATTATTATTATAAAACTGAACAAAACCTCTGAAAATATATTAAACAAAACAAAATCAACATATTTTTTTTATCATTACATCCAACTGAAATAGATTTGGATAAAAAGAAATTAATAAGCAGCCATAAGCCCATTGCCAAACTGTACATAATTAATGAATGAAGAAAAAAAAATGTTCTTTCAACAACAACATTTTGTTTTCTTCCTATTTAAAAACTCTCTGTTGTCAGAAACGGTTGCATACAAACTAATTACTGTGAAAATAAAAAACATATTAGAAAAGAATTTAAGAGAGAATGCTTGAAGAAAAAATTCAAGAAGTCATCTCAAGGAAAAATGAGCATTGTCATATGTTATTATTGACACAAATATACATACTACATGTAATTGTTTTTAAATTAGTTCAGTCAATAATTTTACCAAATAGTTTCAACAATGTATACAAGTACAGATGTATATAAAAAATCTACAAATCAAATTATATAAATGTATCTAGGATCACATACATGTACATGTATCACAATCTACTAGATTTTGATGAAAAAATCTTAATCCTTCCTAATCATTTCTTACATTGCAATGTTATGTATATGGGCCTTTGTTAGATAACATTCATGGCAGTATTCAAAGTGCTGACACATCTTGTTATGAAAACTGATGATACTTTTTAAAATATATCGATTGGATACAAATGTTTTTCATGAGTCAGGTCCTGAGGAAATACTGATAAAATGTATGAATGTATATGAAAGTGTAGAAAACTTCAAGATTATTATCCTCTAGAAATGCTAATACTCTGAGAAGAATACCTATTCTGTCATCAGCAGAACTTCATAAAAAAAATTATCTTCCTGAATAATTTGGCAGATTTCTAGAGATATATAATATATAAAGAGACATGTTTATCATATTTCTTTCAGAATATTACAGAAAGGCAGCACAGTCTTCCCTCAATATTTATTTGAAATTCTGTATCTTAAGATGTCTTTCCACTAAATGGCATACAAACACAGACTGCTGACGTCTTGACAATAGATATATTCTGATTTAATTTCTATTAGGGTATATGAAATAAGACAGTTCTTTTGTGGAAAATATGTATTTTTAAAAAAAAAAAATTTTATTTGGTTTTTACTATGAACCCAACGAAACGAATACTATTGATATAATACGTAACCATGGCATTAATAAACCCTGCTTTTCTGTTTTTCTTTTTTTTAAATCTTTTTTAAAATCAATATCTGTGACCTCAAGCAGTAAAACCATATACGCCAATTTCAAATACTGAGCAGTTTTCCACTGCAAAATGTACTAAAAAGACAACATATTTTGGAGTAATCTGTAATTCTAAAGACAACTTCAGGTTTCTAGGATTTGGAGACTTTCATTTTTTATAAGTAATACATTTCATTTTTTCACAAAATACAGAATTTGTAATGATTCCATCACAATTGAGCATAAATATGTATAGCAAGATTTATCCTTCATCCTACAACAATTATCATTCAAAGCAATCATTACTAGCTTTTCATCGGTAGTTTTTTCTATTCGCTAATCCTAAACAAACATACTAAATACTTGAAATGGAGAAGACGAGATGTAGAGGTAAGGTTAGTAATGTTTATTTCCCTAAAATCTATGAGCCCTCAAGATAGACAATATATCAGTGATTCAACTTTTGCTCCAGTGACTATTGCTCCAAGATTTATTTTGTCCGAGACATGATGGTAAGGATAAGGAGCAATTGAGTTAAAGGGGAATTCCACTCTGATATTAAGTTGGTTTTAATAACATAGCTGCCAATTTGCGTTTAATTGGCCTTACCTTCAACAATTCACAACTCTCTTATTTTTAATCAATTTTTCTCAAACTTTCAATGACGTGTTTTTCTCATTTTTCTTCTTCTATCAAAACCAACTTGAAGGCAGGGTGGACATTCCCTTTAAGTTTGGTTTAGGTATAGTGTTGGGAATAGTTTTGGGTCCAGGGTTGAAGTATGCAATAGTGCATGGAATCAACCACAGAGCAATTATCGCTAAAGCATGGGCCCCGTAACAGAAAGGTTGGCAATTAATTGGAAATTTGAAAAAGCGATTCTGATTGGTTGATCAGCCTTCTTAACATCATGCGCATGCTACGATGATCCTGATTGGCCGATTCTATTTTGCAAATTAACTGCAAACCTTTGTGTTACGAAGCCCAGATGAAACACACAAGTATACAATAAATGGATAAACAGACGAGTATACTACACATACATTGTAGCTTGAATTTGAATTAAAGGCTAGAACATGACATACGTTTCACATATGGACACAAAATTTAGCAATTTGTACTACAGTCGCCAAATACATGAAAAAATACAAATATTCATATCATACATGTATATGTACATTTAAAAGTATGCTTTTAGTTTTTAAGTACAAAACTAGATTACAAAAGAAGACTTGTATATATCTGCGGATGGCAGTTCACAGAACACATGAAGAACTTGATATTAGCTAGTTTGGAATAGGAACTGCAAGCTGATTTTAGCAAAATAGATCTCGCAAGAATATCACACACAAGCATTGCTATATATTTGTTCTCATCAAGACAGTTTTGCAGACGATTTATCAGTCATGACAGCTGTTTATACAATTCATGTGTATGCACAGTCAAAGCTAATAAATTATTTGTCTTCCCATAACAGATATCAATAGACATAGAATACAAGGTGCAACAGATTTCTTTTTTCCCATAAAGAGGATAATTATACACATCGTATTTCATATTTTTTCAATCTCCATTGACATGTTTCTGTAAAAATCCCCCCCCCCCCCCTTTGAAAAAAAAAGGTACACATGTATTGTCAGGAATTTCGTTTTGAATGTTGAAAATTTGGGCTCAAATTTGATTGAAGATATATGCAAAAGACCAATTCTGTCAAATTTCAAATATACGCTTTAATACAAAGAGACATTTACATCATCACTGCCTGTACGTTTTTACTGCATTCTACGAAGGAAGACTAACAACGAAAGTGTTCTGTGTATACGAGCAAATAACATTAGCTTCATAGTAGTTATAGATTTGTAATCTGCTTGGTGGCACACAATAGTAACACAATTGCCACTCATCTGTCACATGTTCTCTACATGCTGTAACTCTCTTGTTACACATTTGCAACATGTGTGCTACACATCCGTAACAGGTGTATTACACATTGTGACACGATTGTTACACATTTGCTACACATTCATAGTATGTTTGGAATCTGCCTAATAAAGATTTTTAACACAGTCGTTACACCTCTTCAGTCTGTTTGTTATATATTGTTACCTGATAGTTACACATATACCACGTGTTTGTAACCAGTTGATACAAATTGGTAACATGTTTGATAGAGTTTTTACACTTGTTACACACTTGAGCAACTCATAGCGTTACAAGCTGTCACGTGTATCTGTGCCACATTTGTGACATGGTGGTACACTCGGTGTTACACATGTGCTACATGATTGTGACATGTTTGGTATACATTGTAGCACGACAGCTACAGGCTCGTTACACACTGGCAATACTCTTTGTTACCTGCTTGGTACACCCCTTTTTCCACAGGCTACACGTTTATAACATGTTTGGAATACATTTGTAGCACGACAGCTACACGCTCGTTACACACTGGCAAAACTTTTTGTAGCCTGCTTGGTACACACTTGGAACACAGATGCTATGTGTGGAATATGTTTGTGACATGTTATGACATATTTGTCACACATTTGTCACAAGTTTGTTACACCGCTCACCACAGCAACACCACCAAGCCTTCGTCAAAATATCCCATTGGAGCTCCAGTGCTGGTTCCTGTACCCCGGACTCTGCTTGGCGGGGCTTCCCTGCTGACCCTGACCCTGGGCGGGGCTCTGCTGGTAGGCGGGGCTTCCCCCCTTGTAGGGGGTATTGTTCTGATTGCTGGGGCTTCCCCTGGTCTGGCCGCTGGGGGGAAGCCCCATCACATTCCAGGAAGAGTGCATGACCTTCTGAGGGGGCTTGTAGTCGATGACATAGTTGCCTGAGGGATTGTGGGCAGAGTTCTGCTGCTGCTGCTGCTGCTGGCCTTTGGACGTTGGCGCTGTGCTTGATGTTACCTGATTGTCTAATCTGTAATAGAAGACAGGAGAAAAGAAAATTTATCAATATTTGACAACATTCCATTTGGAAAATGATTAAAAAATTATAGCTGGATCATTAAATAGACTGTTGAAAGATATAAGAGGATATTATTTCCATTAAAAGACCAGAGCCTGTCTTATAAGGAGTTGATATCAATCGAGGCTAAGTACATAAGAGATATGGGACTGCAAACTTGCGATTAATTTGTATCGATCGCAACTCTTTAAAAGAAAGGGCCCAGTTATGAGCAGGTTCATGAAGTCCACATATTCATGAGAAGCTTTCGAAAATAATGTTCACATGCCTCAGGCAAAGGCATTTTTTAAAGTTGCTGCAATTGGCAATATGATTTCTGGGAGAATATAAGAGCCAGAAGATTGGTGGGCCAAACTGACAGAACATGTGTGTAATTCCGTAAATTAGTGACCCGCTTTGTGACATTTTTGGTGTCCCTGTATTAAGGAACCCACACGTATTTGTGGCTCTGAGTATAGACTTAAATAGTGGAGTATGATTGTTAAGTGATTCTAGGTATGATGATGCAATATATGTTTGGAAATCACTTTACAATCTCACTCCACTATTTAAGTCTTTACTCAGATCTACAAATACGTGTGGGTTCCTTAATATAGGGACACCAAAGATGTCACAAAGTGGTTCCATAATTTATGGCATTACCCATATCAATAAATTCTGAGAAACTTTCAAAATGGCTATCTACATGTACAAACAGGCACTCCTATCTTTCCATATGCACCATCAAGGCACAACCAAACACTGCCTACCTGTTATTTGTGATCGGAGTACTGTTTGGCGAGACTTTGAGATGGCCATTCCTGGACTGTGTCTGAAGATGGCTATTGTACGTGGAGAAGGCACCGATGTTGCCGAAAGGGGGCGGGCTACTGCTCATTTTGGAAGTATTGGGTTGATTGCCGTTTGCGACCCCCCCTTCTGGGGTTGTCCAACGAGTTCCTTCGATTTTGCTCACCTACAGAAAACCCTGTCACAAGAGTGTTAAAATGTTACTTAAAAAGGTTCACTATTAAATTATCATTCTGATTTGCGAACAGAATTATCAAAACATGAATGTTTAACATCTCATCAACTTCATAAGTTTTATTGATCAAACAATTCAGATGTGGATTTTCACTCTCCTTCGCACTTTTTAATCTTTGTATTGTTTCTTCTTCTTCTTTTTTTTTGTACTCTGTCTCATTGTATTTATGTATTATATGAAGTCACCTTTCTAAAAGGGATCTGCCCCTTTTCTTTGAAGAATTATTTGTTTCTCAAATCACTACATTTGAGCAAATATATATTAAATATAAATATACTAAAACCTCTGTATGTTTTTTTCCTAAAAACACATTTTTTGTGGTCAACTCTTGGGGCTCCAAAAGATCAAGATCATCATCTTTACCTTGTACAGGACTGCCCGTGATGGGTGAATTGGTGAAGGAGCCACGCCTACTCCCTGCACTTCCCGCCCTACCAGGGGGCGGGGTCGAGTTCTGGGCGTACCTGCTGTAGCTACTAGCCTGGGCTCCCATCCCCCGGGTTGATATCCTGATATAGAATAGGAACAGAACGGAGGTGATGTTTGGAGATGTTACACAGGAACCATCTCCACCTTTTTTATCTTCTATGAAAAGTGTTTCTCGATAAAAACTTGTCAAGGGAAACTTTGTATAAACATGTAGAACCACATTTGCGAAAACTGTTGTATCAGTTATCTAAATAGTTACAGCCCAAAGTTTCACTGTTAAAAACATACCTTAGACTTTTGAATCAACATCTACATGTATGATGAAATGATGCAAAGTTTAGTCCATGAGTGTATTATAAAACCAACACCTGTACAAGTCCTGATATACCGGTAAATTGAAGTACATTTATACAATTTGAAGGATTATTTTCAATCTGAAAGAGGAACAACAAAAAGAGAAAAGTTGTAACTTGCAATCCAGGAAAAAGCTCTCCAGGTATAAGAGGAAGGCCTAACAAAATAGATGTTGTATTGCTGTATCGACCCTAAAATCTTGAAATCTACTGTTGGCTTTATAACAAAAATGTATTAAAGCATTCAAAATTGAGAAATATCAGCCCAAAGAGGGAGAAAAAAGTATTTCAAAAATTATTTGAAAAAAAAAAAGAAAAAAAAAATTCCGACCGACCGACCCATCCATGTTTTGGCACCTAAAGGGCAATACAACATCTTTATTTTTTAGGCCTAATTGTGATTATGGACAAATTCTGACTTGTAAACAACTGCAATTAATTTCTTGCTTATTAATAATGTACATGCACACTTACATGTTAATCGTGCAATATGCATGCACACACAAACACAAAATAAATCTGAGATACTCACTCTAACCCTGACAGCTCTAAACCAGCAACACCGTCGTTGGAGCCACTTGACGACAATGAACCTCTAGAGGGCGGTCTAACATCCCTGAGAACCTCTTTGTCCCTCTTCCTGGCCGTCACAGGGGACGGACTGTAGCTGGTCTCCCCACCCCACACACCCGATGAGGTAGCATTGCGATGGGGCGTGGTGGGCGAGGGCTGGTGGACTGTGATGGATGGAGGGGGGGGGGGGGGGAGGAGAGAGAAACGGTGGTATATTATTAGAGAGAAAAGAAATGAAAGCATAGAGTCCTTTGAATGATGTTTCATCTTTTGAGAGCAGAGTTTTAAAAAATCCTTTTCTGATTGTGGGAACTTTTTAAGGATTTGGTGTGGTAAAGTGCAATTTTCCCACAGTCATATTTAAGTATTTTATTGTTCTTGCAGTTTACCAGAGCAATTTTGGAGCTTTCCGGAGCTAAATCGCTCACTGCTCCTGATTTGTTTTTCTGGCTGGCTGAGTCAGAAGGATGCATGCACACTCAAATAGTAACATAGAGTTAAACACCCTTCTGGAGTTAAACCTTCTGGCATTCATTATCGTCTGATGGGAAGAGATAGGAGTGAATGCCTTCTGGTTGTCAACATGTCAGTATGCAATTACTGTATTTACTGTCATCTATATACTACCCCCCGCCGCCCCGCCCCCCCCCCCCCCCCCCCCCATCACATATGGATCAATTTCCTTATCTACATAATCTTACACTTTTAGTATGGCAGCCCATGTATGGCAAAACATTGGAACATTCAGAAAGGAACATATATCTCTCTCTCTCTCTATCTTTCTTTCTAAATCCAAGAGCTTCTACCTCCCCCCCCCCTCTTCCATCCACCCCTCCCCCCCCCCTCTTCCCCCTCTCCCCCCCCCCCTCTTACCCCCTCTCTCTCCCCCCACCCTCTTCCCCCCTCTCTCCCCCCCTCCCCTCTACAGACACCATCCCTGCTACTCACCTAGTCTGTTGTTAGGGGGGACAGGGGGCTTACCCATGGCCCTCTTCCTGCAGTAGCTGGTCTCTGGTTGGTTGTTGAAAAATCCTTCAAATATTACAAAATTATTCACCTGTTGAAAGAAACGAGACAAAGGCATTGGTAAATAAAGGGCATTACATTATCAATGCACTTAGGGCTTCCAATCCAAACTTTCTGTAATGGATTGGAGCCATATTCCCAATGATTAATATAACCATTACCATAATTAACGGTGTATAAACCGCCCTCGGGTATTAACCGCACCTCTCTTTTTCGCCCTAAAAAAAAGTTTAAAAAATAATAATAATAATAGTAGAGGACCTAGGATAGAACCTTGTGGAACGCCATGTAATAGAAGAAAAATTGGAGGAATTATTATTATAAACTACATATTGAGATCTATCAGAAAGATTACTTTCAAACCAAGATGACAGACAAATTTGAGTGTTGTTCTAGTTTCCGAGTGGTGAGTAAACACACCGATTACTGAGCTGGGAGACATTGCCAGGCATAGCGCCAGGTGGAGGGGCATAAATTGAAACTTTAATTTTTTTTTTTTTTTTTTTTGTGTACCGTGTATAAGACGCACCCCAAGACTTTGATTTTTTGTTGGCGGCAAAAAAGTGTGGTTAATACACCGTTAATTACGGTATAAGGTCAGGCGATGCATTACGCTATCATATGAACATAAGATGCTCAGACATTAACAAAATAATCCCACATAATTAACAAGAGACTTTTGTATTAGTATGGTACTTTTAGCTTTACCCTACAAAGAAAATTTACATGAATTTCTAAGATTAAAGCCAAGAGGCTAATGCAGTAGTAGTGACTAATTATTTGTGATGAGGACATTAAGATATCAGTTAAATCAACTTTTACAAATTGAACTTTATGTATGTACCCTACATGTACTTAACATAAAATGAGGAACCATCTAATTTTATCACGCCCCTCTTCCTTATATACTGTCAACTTGTTTACAAGGGAAAAGTCTAACTTTTGTGTTCCTATGAAAGGCCTTCACTTTATAATACGTGAATGCATCATAGCCAGGGTAACAACATAATGTGGTTGCAGACCTTCTCAAGCTCGACATTAATACATGCTTGGTTTGGCATGAGATAATAGGGACTTTTAGAAATGCACGTCAAGAGCTTTGACTGCAACGTGTGACGTCATTTTAAGGCACTGCGTCTGCGTCACGTGGTCTCAGTCGGCGATCGAGAATGCGTCAACCTTGATTTTCCTAAATCTAGTACATGCAATACATACATACATATTGACATTTATAAAGCACCTTTACATGCTGAAATGTGTAGAACAGGTGTCACATGCACCTGTTCTACACATATTTACATATTAGCAGTGAAGGGATGTTCTTTTGTTGAGGGTAGAATGAGGAATGTCCTCTTTCTTTGTCCGTGATGTTTATTGTGTTACTTCCTGCATGCATATCGTCGAGTGCAATCTAAAAGATTTTTAATTGTAGCCAACATGGGCAGTTAAGTACGTTGACACGCATGATCAGTCGGCGTTCGTCGTGTTCTCGTTCACTCATTCTAAAAGTACCTATTGAAGAATCAGGAAGTCTAGAAATCTACACATACCGGTACCAGCATTGTAAGCATTATTACATAATCTTATGTAAATGTACATTACATGTAAATGTATGTGCAGTAGGTAGTATCATAGACTTTTAAAGTTTATCTGTGTAACGAAAAATGTGTGAAGTGTCAGAGGCAGAAAGAAAAACCAAGAAAGCAAAGACAAGAAGTTTAAAATGCTTGTCAAAAATATGACAATTGTTTGCTGACACAATAAATTTCATGGTGCATTTCAACACAAAATCAATTAAAAAAATACATGAAGGTAGGTCAAAAAACATGTATTTTCTTGAAGGTAGTGGTACCCCTATTACAGCCAACATCAAATTCTGTAGAAATTTGCAAGAATTATGAATATGTCATGTATTGTATGTCCTATCTGTGAAAATTAACGTTAGCAGTGTCCTAGTATTTAAATTATGCAAGGATACCCATACATCTACTTTCTAGAAATCACTGTCAGACACTATTGAGTGACTGACCTACTTTTTTGTGGGGGTGGTAATACATCAAATGAGATGTAAAGGGTATATGAGCATTTGTACACATCAATAACCCACTTCTTGTAATGGCGAAAATAAAACTGATTGAATCTTTGTGCAGCACAAACCGTACGGCTATAAGGTCCAAGGGTCTGAAAATCAGACTATTTTCTACACAAAATTGTCTAAACGCATTGCGAAAATTCCTAACAGTCGATATAATTCCACATAAAGGAAATTACCAGTTCCAATCTTTTCAGGGGAGTTCTTAGTTAGTATTATCTATAATCTTGTTTACCATTAGCCTTTTGACAAGGCCTCGTGACTCTGGCTAAGCGGCTGAGATGAGTCTAGATACCCCGGGTGAACGCGCGACCGAGTGACGAATGTCACGAGGCCTTTTGCAAAGTGGGTTTCACTGCTCCGCATGAATTATTCATAGATACATATTAGCATGCCAATACGCCTACTTTGGATTTATTGACCAATCAGAACGGCGATCTCCCAGTTGGCTTCGTTCGTGATTCGTTCCATGTAGAGGTCAGTGGTCTTAGCACGTACGTATAGTAGGCATGTAGGTCCATGTTCACACTACGTAGAGTTTACTGTGTGTGTGTGTGTGATGGATACTACATGTATATGCTGACGTCGTGCGAGGATACGTTCGCTGATTGGACACTACGTTTTCTGAAGCGAGTTCCAGTCGGAAACAAGGGTTAACATAAGAAATCGGAAACAAGGGTTAACATAAGAAATCCAAACCAGATTGATAAAGGCCACAGGTCTGGACAATTCGCACTGGCGTTCATTCAGGTTTTCGCGATTAGTCTCTTTTTAGTCGCTCAGCGTCTATCAGGCATGTGGCCTTGTTTAAAGGCTAGTTTACCATAGGATTCACACAAATGACCAGCCTGCAAAAGGGACACGTACGCCACCTTTATCGATTATTAGGCTAAAGCCACTTAAAGAAAAAAACATGTTCAGCGTCCTGCTTTTTGAAAAATAGGAAGGAGGCCCTTTTTTTTTTTTTAATTTCAAAATCAGAAATAGATAATTTTAGCCTTACCGTATATAACGGTGTATAAACCGCACTTTTTTGCCGCCGAAAAAATTTCAAAGTCGGGGGTGCGGTTTATACACGGTACACCAAAAAAAAAAAAAAAAATTTTTTTTTTTTTTTTTTTTTTTTTTTAAAGTTTCAATTTATGCCCCTCCACCTGGCGCTATGCCTGGCAATGTCTCCCGGCTCGGTAATCGGTGTGTTGACTCACCACTCGGAAACTAGAACAACACTCATATTTGTCTGTCATCTTGGTTTGAAAGTAATCTTTCTGATAGAACTCAATATGTACTATGTAGTTTATAATAATAATTCCTCCAATTTTTTTTCTATTACATGGTGTACCACAAGGTTCTATCCTAGGTCCCTACTGTTTTTTAATTTACAGTACCGTAATGATCTTACACACACAAAAAAAAATCTCGGCAAAAAAAAAAAAAAAAAAAAATTTTTTTTTTTTTTTTTTTTTTTTTTAAGGGCGAAAAAGAGGGGTGCGGTTAATACACGAGGGCGGTTTATACAACGTTATTTACGGTATGTTTTTCTTTTTTTTTTTCATTAAAAAAAAAAAAAAAAAAAAAAAAAAAAAAAAGGAGGCGGCCCCCAAAAAGGAAGCAGGCAGGGACGCTAAACATGATTTTTTTTTTTTTTTTTAATGGCCTTAACGCTGATTTTGCTGATTCGTTATTACCTGAGGAATTGTAGCTCTGAGTTTGTAGTGCTTCATAAGGAATGATTGGAACTTGTGTGATGGACGGTCTATTGCGAGGTGATGTGGTTTCACGCCTTCAGCCTGTACAAAATGGAAATAAAGATGTACTCATTTTAAGGAACATGCTATTTTTGTTTAAACTTTGGTTGGTGTTACAAGAATATTCCTTTTGAAGAAAAATGATATAAAAGTAGTGATGAAGGAGTGTGTATGTATATGAACAATAAAGATGAGGATGTGGTGATGATGATAGTAATAATGAAAATATTCTGCTTTCATATAGCGCTCAATACATGTACATCTATGATGTCTCCAAGGGCTTTACAGATATACATATTACCCCGGTCATTGGATTCAATTTTTGAAGCATTCAAGACAGACGTTACTTGACACTCAATGAAAGTAATAGATGTAATGAATTTTGAATTTCTATGACTACTACTAGAATGCTACTTCTTTACAGTAATATTTGTATACAAAATTAAAATTAATAAAATAAAATAGGTACCGTATTAAAAAATAAAAACATTGCAAATATCATCTACATGTATTTCATCATCGAAACCACTACCACTACCATCACCACAACCACCACCACCACCATCACCATCATCCTCATCATTGGCATTATCATCATCATCACTACAATCATCATCATATTTCTCCACCTCATAATAAAATACATGTTCATCTACAAGTACCGGTACTACTACCAGTAACTACACTTTTGGTCACAATGGTGGAATAATTATTTTTACCTCAATTTATGGGATAATTTTGACAATGCTTTATTCCTAATAGATCTAGATAATAGTATACATTCTCAGATTTTGTTGAATAAAAATTTGTGAGTGTTTGTTTTGCGTGACTGCTAAAGCATGTGCGTGCTACTATGCTAATCAACTAGGGAACCTATGTCCTTAAAGTCATAACTGACAGTAATGAGGATTAAAGTCTTATAAAAGGGCATTAATATAGCACATCAACACGGTTTTGATCCTGAGGGCTCACAGTAACGAGGCAATTGCTTAGCCAATGAATCATGAGTTTACGCAGCGGGGGCTAGGGTACGTCGCCGCCCCCACAAATACAAAAAAACCAAGAAAATGCAATAAATTATCAATAATTCATTGCATTTTCCCCCGACCGCCAACATAAACAAATCCTTTATGTGGGCATGCCTTGAACCATAATGCATGGCCCTACAGAGGAATTTTTCCTGTTGGGGACCGGGGGAAAATGCAATGAATTATGTACTAGGTAGTAGGCTCTATTGAAGCAAACTCGAAATGTCACCCCCTTGCTAAACTCAAGAAGATAAGTCCCAAACATCAAAGTCATGACGTATTCATCATCATCATCATCATCATATTTCACCACTTCATAATACATACCTGAAGCATGTGTGTAAAGAGTTTCTTGCCGTATCCCTTCCTTTGACACGACTCGTGGACGTAGAAATCCAGGACACAGATAGGCTGCATCTCTGTCTGGTTACCATGGCGATCAAGAACAAATAGATTCTTCCTCCCTGTTTTAAGGATGCCGACCACTGCTCCAAGCTCACTGACAATGGAGGAGAAAAATATGTTATTAAGTCATGTAATGTCAGCCATTTTTAGACAGATTTTACAGGTTTTTTTCTTAAATTTGAAGTCCACAGTGACATAGATTTTAGTGGCGTACAGTGTACATGTACTTCTACATTTACTCTACAGTACTTGATATGAAATTGCTGTAGTACCTTTAAAGATAAAGTTGAGTTCTGGCCATGCGATTGTATTGTGAAAAAAAAGGTGTGGAATGGATCAGAAAAAGTTGATTATGTAGCATGTAAGTATTGGTGTGTACTGCAAGGTTCTTGAGTCATCAAAATCATAATAAATTTGACTCAGTCTTGGTTAAGTAACAAGCACTGTATTGTACACAGAAAGATATATATGGGACTACACAAATGGTGTCAGGGCTACCTACCTTGATTTCCTTATCTTTCTATGCTCATTACTCAGCCAGTATACATTTTCTACCAAAAATTGTTTGGCAAATGACATTTATTTGTAATCTTTAACATTCAGTGTAAGTTTCGTTTGATTCTGTGAGAATTAATTTTCTTTTTTTTACCAGAACTAGAGTTTATCTTTAATACCGCAGTTCAGAGTTTTTTTATTTTCTATTGGTCGAGTGGATACGTCGCCGGACTGTCGATCGCAAGGTCCGCGGTTCGAGTCCCGCCGCGGCACTAATGTCCTTTGGCAAGACATTGATCTACATTTGCCACACTCAACCCAGATGATGTAAATGGGTACCTGGCAGGAATTAATTCCTTGAAATGCTGGAGCGCTGTATAAACAGCTGCTAGGCTACAGCCGGGGTAATAATAAATGTGCCTCGGAATAGAATTATCTAGATAGATGGCGCTATAGAAATGCCTATTATTATTATTATTCCTTCATGGTTTGGAAAAAGTTAAATTTGTACAAAATTTGTAAAATTTAACTGAAAAATTGGCAATTTGTACAAGAAAAGAGTGATTTATTTTTTACATTGTGTTACCAATTAAAAGACTCTATAATGATTAGTTACAATTAAATTGTTCTTAATACATTACTGCATTGGAAATGGACTTTAACAAATCTGTGATCTTTGCTCCTTCTGCTATATAATGTGTACGAGTCCTAGCATTCTGGATCAAAAGATACCGCAAAAATGTTAATAAAAGAAGATACTGTCTTGCTATGGTTTAAGTACATCTACAAATATGTAGCAGGTCCTACACTTGGGCATTACATGTAATCATGCATATGTACATGTGACATAAGTCATAATTATCAAATGGAATCAAACTGTACAATTATGCACCGAACATGTCCAGTTAATCATTTTGGATGGCTCTCTAATTGCACATCAAGCCAGAAGGTCATTAGCTACCAATGGGTATGAATCTAGATCAATGACTCATCAATTATCCATCCACAAACAAATTGCATTAATCATTAGAGCTCTATCTATTTAATTCACTTTGATAGAGCCCTAATTGACTTCTAGTGTGACTGTTGCACTTTCTGCCGTGTTGAATTCAATGACATAAAATGATGTCATTTATTAAAGCATTGATCTACATTTCTGTGACCTTCTGTGGCTTCATTGTACATTGTAGCTACATGTACATGTACATTAGCTTGCGTACATGAAGCTTTAACCATTTTTTTTTCAAATTTTGTTTTCTATTATTGTAATAAATATAATGATGATGATGATGACAATAGTGACTTTGACAATGATGATGATGATAATTATGAAGTGTACATTAGTTTTAGATAGTTCTAAAGTTTGAATGTGAACCTGTACAAGATGACCTACATGTACATGTACATGTACATGTACATGTACATGTATCCACTAACAATTTTACATATTTTAATATACCTAGCATGTAGCCATGCATGTACATGTAGTTGCTTAATTATTAAATCCATAAAGGTAAAAGGATCAATGGAGAAAGTGTCTGTGACAATGCTACGGATAGGGCCATGAACACAAAAATCAATGAAATTGAGTCAATTTGGCCATGATTGTTGTAAAACATGTATCAGAGACATTTTAACATTTCACACAGATAACAGAGCATATCCATTGGTTCCAAATATAAATCACAGAGTTTATCTTGATAAAAGTTTAAGCACCGCTATATTATGTAATAAACTATGCATGTATGACTATTTGACTACAAGTTACAAACTTATAACCAGCACTGGCCATCTTTTCAGTATATTTATATCATACATGTATATAATATTAAATTGTATTTGTTTTTCTTCTAATTCATACTTTGAACTAAACTGAATTATTTGACAATGCACAATACTGCGCCGTTCATGTTGCAATTCATAATTTTGTTTGTTTAAACCCATCCGTTTCACGAGAGTGATCTTTCATCTATTTAGCATATAGACACCTGTACAGCAAGTACACTTGACCTGCAAGTTACCCCTATACGATACATGTGGGCCTCTGACATGTGTCACAAAATCTATGCAAGAGTGGTCACCTGCATGCAAGACTAGCTGTGAGTAGTCTAGTAACACAGACCTGATATCGTTTCTTGTTTTTCTATAGAAATACTGTATGCAATTTTGTTCAGCGTACAATGATGCAAATACTGCATACATGTAGGTATGTTGCATGTTTGTGGAGATGTACAGAATAACATAAAATTAACTTGTGACTTTAACAGGGTCGATGATTAAAAAGAAATATTATTTTTGCATACAGTGCATGTAAAATTGTTGAAAGCGGTATAATCCTTTCCACACTACATGAGATGTTCAAACGCTTTATAGCCAATAATCAAGCAGCATTAAGAGGAAAATTATTGCATATCAAGGCCCATTCAGAAGGTAACTCTGGTTTAACTTCCACGTACATGTATAATGTACTGTTCATACACACACACATGAACCATTTAAAGGTAAAGACCAGTAATGGTCATGCGATTGCATTGTGAAAGAAACGTTGTGGAATCGATCAGAAAAGGTTGATCATCTAGCATCTAGCATCTGCAAGGTTCTGGAATCATCAAAATGATAAGAAATTTGGCCCATTCTTCATAAAGTTACAAGCACTATACACAGAAAGATGTATATGGGACTACCCTATCTCTCTCACCAGACCATGAGAGAAATAAATTTACCAAATATATGAATTAGTAGGCGGTTTCCCGGCAAATTTGTTATCATCATGTATTAGTCAAAACATATTCTTTCACATGATTGGTAATGAGAGCTTCCATTTCATTTTTTGAAATTGGGGCGTTTCCAATACTGGTCTTTACCTTTAAGGCTCGTTCAGATATGGTGCGGTAAAACACCACAGATGTTTCAAGTATAAATGAATGGCAATTGCACGCAACAAAGGTCATGCACATACATGTACATGTAGTCACTGAGCTCTGTGCTATAAGATACAGAAATATGAAGCATATCAAACTTCACGTCATCAAAAAAAGTTGAACCAGGCTTAATTGTGTATCAATAAACCACTCAAAAGTCATTTAAAACCAATTCATTACAGAGAAATTTGGTCTCTAAAGTCTAAACCTGCAATGTCTGAATGTCTGCAATATTTGAAGGTGATATCTTAAAACACCAGCATGCAAACCCCCAAATTGAGAAAAGGACTCTTTTTTGGTGACTGGGCTCTTGTACTGATTAATCACATGTAAAATATGCTCAGTATTCTGACTCCGTCAATGTGTCTGCGAGAAAAGACTAGCCTTAACTCCCAAGTGATGCATTCATCAAGTGATGCAGAGTGCATCATCAATTTTTGGAAGAGTTCCTTGTCCTTCTTTGACTCGTATAGAAAGTTTACTGCACTTGATACAGTGCATTTTGTATGATGAACCATTTCTTTTTTCCTATTTCCATTTCCTTTTTTTTTTAATGCACAATTCCTCGTCAATTAGGCAAAATTGAGTCACAAATAAGGTAACATACAGTACAGGTATATATATCCATTCTGAAAATGATGTGTTCTTTTTCATGTTAGAGAAAATTTTGTTTAATTGTCACAATAACTATTTATCATTATCTTTTAAATAGATACACATTTGCAGAAAGCTTTTTGCAAACATTAACAGAATGACTTTTCTAAACGTATATTTGTTACAACAATTAACATCGTTTTACAAACATGAAAATCAGAATACTTACCCGCATCATCTTAAATCATTTTCACCAAAATGTTTATTCATCTTACATCTGCATGTAAATGGACATCAAATCTCACGGCAAACAATCAACATAAATAGTTTTTTATTCATCTAATCATAATCTAACGTACTTTACAATGAAAATAAAGAGTTTGAACATACCCATTAGCCATGGGGTCTGAGACAACATACAGTTTATTGTCTGTGAAACGTAGTCTCCGAGCCGTGGTGATGACATGTTTTAAACCTTGGGCCTAGAATAAAAAAAAAATACATACAAACAAGAGAGATATACATGTAAGTAAGTAAAATATACAGTAAGTAGTACAGAAACATCATAACTAATACATGTACATGTATTTATATTCATGGAGCATGTATACATGTACATGTACATGTATATGTAACAGGAAATCTCACTTTAAAAACTTAAGTTTAGTGCACAGTATATGATTCATGTTCAAGTTCAAGAGAAGTACAGATAGTAAATAAAAGGTCAATACAATTTGTTTTGTATTTTTGTTTCTAGGATCTAGACAAAGATCAATTTTGTGCAACATATTGTGATCCACATCCAGACTAGAGATTCATAAAAAGCTAAGGCTTATCCCCCCCCCCCCCCTCACTGAACTGTCGAACTTTCAACTTCCAACATGCATCATTGTTAGACAGATTAACAACATCATAACATTATGCTTTACCAATTCTGAAGAAATGGAGTCGGGCTAACTCGGACCCGGGGACAACTCGGCCCAGATGCAAAAATTGTCATTTTATTTCATTTTAGGTTTAGGGTTAGGTTTAGGGTTAGGTTTAGGGTTAGGGTTAGGGTTAGGGGTAGGGGTAGGGTTAGGGTTAGGGTTAGGGTTAGAGTTAGGGTAAAATGAAAAAAAATGACCATTTTTGCATCTGGGCCGAGTTGTCCCCGGGTCCGAGTTAGCCCAGATCCGAAGAAATATGTTGATAATTTTAACACTTTATATTTACATGTAATTTATCAATGCTGGAAATAAATAAGTTTCAACTTCAAATTTCTAAATTTTCCTAGAATTTTACAAATATAGACTATTGTTCACAAAGGGGAAGACACACATGTTCTCTGTTCTCTCGAATACAGATACATATTACATGTACATGTACATGTACATATAAATGTAAACATTTTATAATCTTGAACAGTAAAAAAGATCATTCTAAGAATTTCTAACTAAATATGGTACAAATGTAAAATATCATTTTAATATTCCCTCTAGCAGCTCAGTGCTTCAAATAGGCTTGCATTATTCGTTTGCAATATTATCAAATGAACTCACAGCTACTAAAAATATGATTGTGGTTAAAAAAAAATTGTGATGGAATACAGTACCTTTGACGATGCCATCCCCATCTGATCAATCACCTTCTCCAGATTCGCTTGGTGGTCCTCGGATCTGAGGGCAAAATAATTAAGACGTACGATAGAGATTCCATTGATGAATAACATATTATTATTATTATTTATTACTTAGTTAGACCCTATACCCTATACTGCACTTTTCCCATAAGGCCCAAAGCACTTGAATACAGATAGATCTACATGCACATTTTGTACAGTTAACTAAATTATTCATACCCATTGTAAATTTGATTTTTGTTTTGTTCTGTTTGTTATTTTGGAGGGGTGTCTTTTCGTAACTCGAGATTAAAAAGTGGACTGGTTGAACAAGCAAAAGCGAAGAAGTCATCACCTCAACATTTTTGACATTGTACTGACAGTAGACTATGAGTTTAAGGTCTGTTAACTCATTTATTTTTTTGTCAATAAAAAGCGAGGTTGAACAATGCAAAGGCCGCTATGGCATGCATGAACCTAGACCGAATTTTCCGTCTCTTTCGTTCGTTAGCCTCTTATTGGGGTAGAATAAGAGGCTAACGAACGAAAGAGACGGAAAATTCGGTCTAGCATGAACCCACAAAGCACATTCGCAACATATTTCACGCCTGCTCCACCCCGCTGTCTACTCACCCATGAGAGTGTGTGCGATACGGCCTCAGATCTCTGTCGACAACTGCAATACTTTCACCAAAAAGATGATTAACGTTGAATGTAAACTCCATTTTTTCAAGATTTCCGAGGATACTTATATGTAATCAATCATATACCTCTTTACTGATTGAATCAACGGTCCATTTCGATATATTTCCAGTAAAAATGTTGATGCTCGAACGGCAGTTCCCCGTCGCTACCAAAACAAACAGTAGGTTCCGATCCGTAGTCTGCTGCATGCAAGATCGGACACCCAATTAATTACACGTTTGAAAATGCATAGCATGCATGTCATGCCTGCCACACAAAGCGATAACAAAATGTGACGGACAGTGAAAAAATGGGGGAAAAAGTTTCTGGGGAATCTATTAGTTTATTATTACAGAAAATACATATTTTAAGGGAAGTGGGTAATAACTCCCTTGTCTAATTAATTATGTTTGTAAACATACGGTAAGCGTCAGCCACAATAATGTTGCTTTGATATTAAAAGTGAGAAAATATTAAGTCAATATTGATATGACCCCATGACATATTTTAAGTTTGAACTTTTCCGAGTATAGTCTATTGCTGGGTAATGGTAAAGTATTAAAGTGCCGTTTTGAAGTTCATATATGATTATAAGAGATAGAGCAAGGGCTTGACAAGGACATTCAATCACAGAAAGAATGTTGTCCTATCAGGCCTATCAATCAAGTATTGATATTTTAATAGCTGTCACTCATTTACCTTTCAGACAAAAATGGTACAACTTTTAAAAAAAACGACTCGTTCGCATGGTTTTATTGAAATTCGGAGGAAAGATTATTTATCCGAGGTAGACAGATTATTGAAATATAAATTGAACAACATAAAATTGATCCGGGGACCGGAATGGGGGGAGCATTCATATTCCAAAACGGGTGAAAAGAGTAGTTGTCTAATTGTTTGCCAAAAGTCATTCAGGGCACCCTTTTTAGCTAGACTAGAGATTTATTTTAAAAGTTTAGAGTTTAAAAAATGTTTTGAGAGGATTAAACTTGTTTAGGGCGTAATTTTTAGAAAAATATAGAAAAGGGTTGTGATTTTTACCTATGGCTAAAACTTGTTCAGGGGTTTTGGGGAAAACCTATGGTTACTGATGGGTGTGTAATAATATTGTGAACTACCCCCCCCCCCCTCCCCCCCACAAGGGTGTGTGGTGAGAGCCAGTAGGGCATTAACTAACATCAGATTAAAATAGTTAACACCCTTAATTCTGTCTCTCAAAAGACAAAATATTATGCAAGTCTTTGTGCAAGTTTCCTGAAATTTCAAAGCACCTTTTTTTTTCTTTCTCCATGAAAATGAAAGCCACCATCGAAATATTGCTACGATATTACCTAAACCTGTCTTACTGGATTTATTGCCATTTGGTCAACAACTACTTCGTCTACTACCCAATTGGTCAACACCCAACCCGTCTTCTACCCAAATGGTTTAATGAACATTTTTTTCTACTGATCATTTGGTCTAATGACCATTTAGGCTAATTGTCATTTGGTCTAATGACCATTTAGGCTAATTGTCATTTGGTATAATTTCCATTTTGTCTAATCTCTAATGAGTCTGATACCCATTAAGGTCTATTGCTCATTTAGTCTTATTCCCAGTCGGTCTAAACTCCCAGTTTGTCTAATGCCCATTTTGTCTACCGGTAAATGGTTATTACACCAAGAATAGATGAAACGAATACCGTAATAAGACCTTTGTGGATAGTAGACAGGCTGCCGCTGGGTGTAGACCATATGGGAATAGACTAATTAGGTATTAGGAAAACTGGTTGTAGACCAAACTGCAATCCCCCTATATTAAGTGGTAACCTCTCTATAAAGGCCACCTGTCCATAATCACCACACAATTCAATAAATACACAAATAATGCTCTCTTTTTTACAGTACTGGCAAAAAGTGTGTTTTTATTGCTTCACTAAATGTGAAAAGATTGCACTTCTTAGCTCTAATTCTAGGAAACTTGACATAACTTCAAACAAGCTAAGTAAATGACCTATTTTTGTTTGACCAAAACCATCAAGAGTGATGCATTTTTAGATTTGAAAATGATCTACGACAACAGGACAAGTAAAGGGTGATTTCTCAATCAAACATCTTATGAATCTTATGCAACGAGTACAGTTTAGAAAATTCCTGTGAATATTTGCACAGTAGGCCCTAATTGTATTCTAATCTTAATTCTTTTTCTGGTTTTAGAACAAACTCTGGACTGGCATAGTCAACGTTTCCACATACAGTGCATATGTATGTTCTAAGTACTCTTAACAAGCGCTTCTCAAACTTCTTTTAACTTGAGGCCCACTTTGGCCATTATGAATTTGTTGAGGCCAGCCTGACAAATTTATTAAAGCCTGTGAGAAAAATGAGAAGAAGTATGGCTTAATTGGCAGATGGTTGGGTACAAATACACCAGCTGGACTTCTGCACTACTTGAGACCAAATTCTTTGAGAACATTTGTAACACTTAACAGTACTTAGCTGAAATTTCTAACTGCATCATGTAATATAAAACAGTTTTTATTTCATTTTATTTTTATCAATATTTCTCTGCCGACCTCGAGACCCAACAGAGAAAGTTTCATTGCTCTTCAGTAGGCTCCGTCCCTCCAGTTGAGAAACAATGGGGTAGTCCAGGTGCCAAAGCGAATAAAAAGCAAACTATCACAAATCAACATTTGCTTAGTAAGATGTCTTCTTTTTTTAGCTTATACAAACAAAACATTTGCTCTCTAAAACTCAACTGTAATAATGCTTGATTTGGAACAAACTTGAAATTCAACAGTGTTTTCATCACATATTAATTTGCACCAAAATATATAACATTGCTCAATACCTTACAAACATAACATTTAACTGTTATCTCATTGCTGATTGAAACACCCCTACAAACAAAATGGTTACTACCTTGATCTCTAGCAAATATCATGGTTGAATTCGGATTTTATTACTTACTCTACTTATCCAAACAAAGTATTTTAACCAAGATGCAGCATTATATAAATTAAGTATTTAGAACGACTCTTTTTAGAGTTGACTTGAACATTTCACAATGATGAATGAGTTGTAGTAAATAAATGTTAACTTACATTCAGAGAAGATGATTTACTAAAGATGTTTTTCCTCTCCCAAGGCTTGTTCAGATATGGGGTGGTAAGCCACTGCATTTTTGTTCCTACATGTAAAATATCATATCTGAACACGCCTCTAGGCAAAAAAACATAAATTATGTACTACAGCACCCAGCATTCCCTCTGTCCCATAAAATAATATTTGTATACATTTTTATATGGAAGTAGATTCCTTAAAACCACTAATTGAGGCAACTCAACATGATTACAAAACCAAATATGATCAAATGAATAAGATAAATGATGCAACATGTAATTCATAGACCTTTTGTATGTATAATTTTGAAATTTAATCATTCCTACTTTTTTGTTGATTTGTATAGGCTTAATTTATTTATGTATTCTTCATTAATAGATTTCATCAGTTTTATTTCAAATAAAACACAATTTTGAAAGTATAACCTGCATCTTTAAAAAGGAAAAAATCACAGCTACATGTTTGAACTTAAATACCTCGAACGAGTCCATTATATGAGAACATAAACAAAGATTATACCATAATGATTCAATCTACCAAATTACATTCTATACATGTATTCAGCACATCATGCATACGCAAACATTGATATCTATTGTGAAATCTATTTCAAGAGATAAGTTGCATTTATCTTTTTAAGACACATGGGAACTTTCCTTAACAAAAAGTTAAAGAACAGGCTTGATCTTAAACCATAACTATATAACATTTATAAAGAAAGTTTGAAGCTTATCAAGCACTTACATGTATTGGTAAGGCAATGTTTCATTATAGTGTTTACAAAATATATCATAAAACTAACCATTCAATCAAATATCTAACCATACACAATAGTATATATCAATTTTGTTCTATAACCTCCATTTATCTCAATTCTTAAATGTCCTTCAATAAATGACAATCTTTCAAACTTGCAACACCATCATAATCATATCAAATATAAACAAATATCAAATCAAGTTTAATACATACATCATCTGTTTGGAGACAAAAGGGCGACTCATATAGTTTAACACAGATTTAACACCTTTCTGGCTATGAAAATACTATATCAAAATGATCTATTGACAAAGAATATCTAAACTCAATTCATTTTATCTTAAGAGTCCATCAAATTATTGCAAACTAGGGTGTGCATTGTTTAAAATACAGTTAATAAACAGAGGTACATTTATATCTCAAGATTGATGCAGAGAACAAGAAAAGATTTGAATTCCATATCACTGTATTTCAGATTCTCAAAAATGCTACATTTTAAATAAAAATCACTCATGCCCGATGATTTTGCCATTATTCATAAAGTGTACCAAATTTTGGACCAAGTTATCAGCTTTTCAAAATGTATATTGTTTAAAGCAGACTTATAGATACAGAAATGTATAAAGCGTATTACACTTTTAATACGTCATTAAAAAACCACTGTGATTTTGCCGCATCATGTCACAACTTGGCTTAAGGTGACAATTGAGTGCTGATAAAAAAAGAAAATAAGTCATCGCTAAATAACAATACAATGAATGTTCAGAACAACAAATAAATAGCAAAAAGCCCAATGATTTGTACAGAAAAGGAGCGTGTATTACATTACTGAAAATACTGAAATAAATTGTTACATGTCTTATTACAATATAATAACAACAACAACAAATCTTTAACTAAATCCTCTGTTGTCAATGTTGCAACATTCACAATAAAACATTCCGAAATATTTCAAACTCGTAAGGCTTCCTTTACCTTGCATCATGGAGTTACTAGCCTCATAACTCTGCATATTCCCACACAAGAAAATTGAACTTATAAGGCTTAAATTCTATTAAATTTTACAATGTCTCAACTTTGGTTTTTGACAGTAAAAACGTATAGGCAAGATGCATCTCAATAGCGTAATTGGTATTTATAATGTATTCAATCTAATGCAACAAACACATGCATTTATCATGGACAATATCAATCTGTTCATAGCAACAAAAAAATCATTTCTCTATTTTCAATCTTCAAACCCTGTACAAACAGTCTGAATTTTACGGCAAAATGCATAGCGTTTCATACAAAATATGTAGCAAAATACATTTCCCTCATTTTGGGCCTTTTGCACAGGAATATTCCAAACTAAGTCACTATTTCTCCCTTATCCCATCATCACACAATAGCAATCAATTCATCTACCTTGCAATATGACCAGGGACCCGTTTCACAAAGCCTTTTTTCAATGACAAATGACAAAAATCAGTGACAAATCTCCTGATAACCAATCAGAAGCAAGGATTTCAGTAGCTTATAACAAAAACTATCCTTTGTCACTGATGACCAGTTTTGTGCAAAGCCCCCCTGAATTATTCTGTGTTGACATCAACTATGATGAAAAATAGATGTTTCTCAAAAGAATTGCAATTTGTTCAGTTCACATACATCTCATGTACATGTATACCACTTCCAGTCTCTTTAAAGTCTAATTGTGCACACATGTGTAAACAGGACCTATATATACTTTGCAATATATTCTAATATTCTGCGCATTAAGCATTTGATGCAAAAAAGATGCTACAGCAGAGCAACTAACTACAGTGGAAGACATATATATCCATACATAATTATTCTTTTTCTCTTTTCAGTCTCTTAGTATTCCTCATTCATACATTCAAAGTGCAATTCTTCATATCCAAACTGCTGCTTTCTTTATCTCTCTCCTTTATTTATTCATTTTTTATATTTGAGTTTTTTTGGTCAGAAAAAAAATATCAGGAAATAAAAATAATCACATTCCAAGAAATACATAACCAATGATTTATAGCATCAATATTTTTTTGCACATGTGACTGATGAAGTATTGGCTATGATGACAAAACAACCAAGGAATTTTTTTATAAGTGGAATAAATCAATCACATATAATCATAAAAAAGACATTACAACCATCCTTTCTGCAACAAAAACAAAACAAAATTGGTGATCATAAGTACTGTGTCGGATAGAATCAGTAAACTTCCTCCAAACTAACATTTCTACCAATCCACTTTCAGTAAATTCTGGTTTTGCATTGAAGCTTTCCACTGCAGAAGTACATGTATAGCCTGAAATGGCGGGCCCCAATATTAAAAACAATATGTGGAAAGATAATGATATCACTTCGAAATGGAATGCTGCGAAAAACTAATGTTTGTTGTTTGTTCATGTAAGTCTGCTGCTTAGAAACCAGGGGACCTACAGCTATGAGTCATATCAGAGAGACAAGACGGTGAAGAGTAAAATGCCTTATTCCAAGCTTCTCATGCACTAACTTGGCTTTCAACCAAAGCATCCCCAAAACTGGACCTTCCTTTAAATATATAGGAACCAAAATCTATTCATGTAACTAAGTAACAGAGCTACTATTTCATTAACAGTACTATGGCATCAACATGAAACTAGGCGATGCTCAATTTTAAGCTAACACTGCGACATAAGGGCCATGCAAAAAATATGACAATGTCTTTATTTCTTTAATAAAATACATGAAATGTGCTTTGTTGCTCACGCTTTGTAGTGCAAATAGTGTAGCTTTTAATGTGCAACTATTTCAGGCAAGAGTGGATCAGTGCAGTTAGCGGTTAGGCACAGTGTCACTACCAAGTCACATGCTAAATCACAGTAGAATAGTAGATAAATAAAATACTGCTTTGGTCTTATGTACAGAAATATTTCTACATTTCCTAAAATATTGTTGTGATTATATGTGACGTGAAGATGGTGAAACTTTCTGCACAGACTACCTTTTGTGTCCTTGTACTGCCCCTCCCAATTTCTTATTACAGTCAAACCTGCTTTAGTGACCACCTGTATAGAAAGACCACATTTGTTGTTTCTCTTGAAAATCGTTTCTCATTGAAACATGTACTAAAGGGACCTGAACATAAAGACCACCTGCCTTTAAAGACCAATTTTCTTGTCTCATTGGATGGTCTTTATAGCAGGTTCCACTGTACCTACAAAAAATTCCAATCATTTCATCACTGGTTATATTTTACTCAATATCTTTGACCTTTTCCCCTTGAAGTTTGAGGCAACAGGTAAAGCATTATGTCTAATTTACTTTTTCTGCATGTAACGCAGTGTTTGTGTTAGTAATTGCCTATGCCCTCATGGTGACCATATGGTAGAAAACCTCCCCAGGGAGTGGAGATGGTGCACATTGTGCGTGAATGAATGCGCTGACCGGGTAATAATATCTGTCAAGCGCTTAGAGACAGTATTCCTTATTAGGCGTTATATAAATCCAGATTATTATTATTATTAAATTATTAAGTCTCATACGGTGTAGAAGATTGCTATGAGGGTGTCTTTCGCTTTTCTGTCTGGAAAGGTACCATTCAAGAGATGACATATCTTCAAAATACCCCAGTCATAATGAAGAATCTGATAGCAGACTTACAAAAGTACCCAACAACCTAAACGGCCAAGAAATGACTGGTTAGGAGTCAGTTTGGCGGTCTGATTGAGCTATAAAAAATACCAATTCCCTCATCTCCACGCTAATTTCATTCGATTCATTCAAATCAGTCCTTTCTACTGACTTTTACATTTTTTTGCATCCATCGACATAACGTTTTATTTTTCACTATGAAATGCCACTTTATTAGTCTTTTCCAATGACTTCAAAACTCTTTTGCATCCATTAGATAATCAAATGGATTCCTCAATGAAATGCTTGTTATTAGCCTTTGTCTCTGTCTTCCAAACAATCATTTGATTCGTCAACAAACCGAACGGTGGATTATTAGTCTTTTCTGCAGACTTCCAAACGATCATTCATCTATCAGCAAATCAAATGGATTCCACAACGAAATGCCAGATTATTAGTCTTTTCCACTGACATCCAACTATCATGCCTCCATCAGATAACCAAATGGTTCCCACTATGAAATGCCACTTTATTGGTCTTTTCCTCTGCTGCCTTCCAAACTATCTTGCATCCATCAACAACCAAATGGTTCCCACTATGAAATGCCGGATTATTAGTCTTTTCCATTGCCTTCCAAACTATCATGTCTCCATCAGATAGCCAAATAGTTCCCACTATGAAATACCACTTTATCAGTCATTTTCACTGACTTTCAAACTATCTTGCATCCATCTACAACCAAATGGTTTCCACAACGAAATGCCCCAATTATCAGCCTTTTCCACTGACTTCCAAACAGTCATACATTCATTATCAAACCAAATAAAACGGTTTCCACTATGTAATGCCGGATTATTAATCTTTTCCACTGACGTCCAAACTATCTTGCATTCATCAGCAAATCAAATGCATTCCACAACGAAATGCCCGATTATTAGTCTCTTCCATTGCTTTCCAAACTATCATGCATCCATTAGTAAATCGAACGGGTTCGTAGTCGCCACGCTCGCGTTCCCTTTCTTCCTCCGCTCCCTCCTCCTCGAGTCCGACTCCCTGTCGACATCGTTGCTCTCGACGTCGGCATCGCTGTCCTCTCCGCTGCTGGTGAACTGGTCCGAGAGGTCGTCGTCTTTGTCGCCCTCTCTGTCCAAATCCTCCTCCACTCGTCTGTGCTGGTCCTGAAGTCGACCAATCTCGAGCGTCTCTTGGTGCTGCTCCCAAAATTCTTTTGTGGGTTTCAAGAAAACAAGAAGACTTTGAAAGAAGATACTAAAGGTAATATTGAGTTACGGCAATCAAAGGAATACATTTTGTCAGAAAATTTACCCAAACTTTCAATGAATGTCCCACACCAACCCACAAATATACGTAAATAGTTTTAGTAGAAAAAGTACAAGGGTACAATGTAAATAATGACAAGAGAAACACAAGGAAGTTATGCTGGTTTAAACAATCCATAAATATGAAAATGATAAACCATTCAGAATTACTTTTAGTCAGTTTCACTCAAACTTTGCAAGCCACCAAAACCTTATCTCAAAATTTATCTGTAGCTGCACAATGAGTAAATGAAAGTATGTGCAAAATTTAAGATGAAAAGTCTCTTCGGTTTTCTCTCTTTGAGTGAAAATTGAATCCCTTAATTTGTACACAACAACTGGAAAGAATAAAACACTGCCAGTTGCAAAATTCAAATTTGAATAAAAAAATGACTGAAATTTTGCCATCATTCTTTCAGTCAAGTTTTCAATTAAGCCACATTAAGAACATTTTAAGCCCTTTCTAGTTTGGAGATTTTGACGGTGCAAATCCCTGCAATGACCTTTAAAGCCGCTCTGTACTAGTTTGGCCAGAGGGGATTAGACCTCCATGAAAGGTCACTGACAGGTGGTTATCTCATCAAATCAGCGCTCAATTAACATAAGAAAAAGGGGATCATGGGGGATCAACGGATACCGCCAAGGAATTGTTGTCTGTATAGAGGGCGCAAGTGGCTACAAGTAGTGCAATCCCGCTCTAAACTGTACCTTTTTGAGCCGTGTAGCCTGGTGGGGTCATACACATGCATAGCCTGCCATCTACGGCCATCCTTAGGATGTTGTTGGCAGCCCTGTAGGTGTCTTTCCTGGCTGCTTTAGCTGTGATGAAGCCTCTCTTCTCGGCCCAAGCTGCACGGAGCGACAGAAAAAATTAGATATATTATTGACATATTATTTGATGTCATTTGACATATTATATTGTGCCTTCTCATGCTCATTTCTCTTTCCACATCTTCTTCCCAACCTCACATGCAGCTCGACATTTTGAATAATTTTCTGTACCCCCCCCCCCCCCCATCTCTCACTCCTTCTTTGTCATGTCTACTCTTTGTATTATGATCATGTTCTTCTATCTTTGTCATGTAAAGTACTGTCTTGCCCCGTTCTCGTCTCTATTGGCATCCCCCCTTTTTACCCTATTTTGTAGTTCCTTTTGTAGTCACGGACTTGTTAATTTAATTACTCATTATTCCTAAGTATCATTTGAGGTGTTCACACTTGTACAAGCATTGCTTTTTAGTGGACCCTCCTGTTGCCAATATGTATTTCTACATTTGTTGTAAATGTTATAATTGATTTGTAATGTTTTGTTGGAAACTGAAATTGAAATTGAAAAAAAAAAAATATTATGAGCTTTGGTTGTCTGGTGTGACCATTTATCAGGCTCCAGAATACAAATCGGATGGCCCAGTTGAATGCAACATTTTGTCTACCTTAATGGCCTGGTGGTAAATCTAATGGAATTTATTTACCGTAAAGCAATTAGGATTTTATCTTCCTTTTCCCTACAATGCGTATTGGAAGTTGAAGAACTATCTTAAAAAGGGATTTCGGAGAGCTATCAGCATTATTCATTAGCCATATGCTTGTTCAATTACAGGTACAGAGGTTTTTACGAATAGGAAACAGAAAAATACTTAGATGGTTCTGTACATGTCCTAAAAGAATCATAAGATCAACTACGAGCATACAGTTTTTTTCTTAGCATCGTGTATCTGATAAAACTGTACAATAATCAATCACTCAATCAATAAGCCAGTTCATAGTTGCAGTCTGAGCATGAGCAGATAAAGGTGATTGCAGACAAAATTGTGAAATACACAGAGACAAAATACTGGATACGTGCTCATGAAAGTTATGTAATCATTAATCATTTACGCACAAGCAGTGCACTTATGATACACAGGTGGAAAACAAGTATTCTTTGTATTTTTTGTAGCACCTCCATTGCTGTAGGAGTGATTTTTTCAAAACGTACAAAGTGGGACCACTTCATGTTTTGAAGATCTGTGGATATTCGGGGTCATTTGGGACAAGTGCCAACCGAAAACTGGTCTATAACCGCGAACTTAATCACTTTTTACCTTCATGAATCTTGTATGTTTTTATAACAAAAATCATCCCAACGATGATGGAAAACGCAATTAAATTCAACAACAACAAGTATTCATGTGCTCTCCAAACTATGGGGTGCAATAGACACCAACAGACAAATCAATAAATTACCATCGCATATATCGAAAGCAGTCCAATGTGCCCCTGATGCCCCCTCTGGTGAACCATCAGCCTCAGGATGGCGTACCTTTAGGATCTGAGTAAGTGGTATCCTCTGTGCCAGGTAGCCGACCGCTGTATACGGCTCCTGGACTTGAGCTACAGGGTAAATACCCGACAGTATCTGAAATAAAAAGGGATGAGAGAGAATAGTCAATTTTGATACTCTTTACATATCACCATTTTGGAGGAAAAGAACTTCATTGTCGACACTTTAGCTTCGGCAGCCGTTATCAGCGCACAGTGCATTTCAAGGTATAATCCTACCAGGTACCAAAATACCTCACCTGGGTCGAGTGTGGCAAATGTAGATTAATGTCTTGCCAAAGGACATTAGTGCCGCGGCGGGACTTGAACCACCGACCTTGTGATCCACAGTCCGGTGACATATCCACTCGACCATGACACCTCCACATATTCTCAAACACACATACAGCTCTCTAACATTATATGCCAAAGAAGCAAATGGATAAGGATCAGAGGGAACAAGCAACGCATGAACACCAACCTGAAATTGTTTGTCGACCAGTGATGGAAACGTAAGACCGGGTGAGTCACACAGCTTGACCGTCGGTGTGAGGAATATGGTCTGGAAATGCTTGGTGTGACCGGGTGTCCTGGAGGCACTGACCACCTTGCGACCACACAGACCGTTCATCACGGAGGATTTGCCGACGTTAGGATGACCTGACGGGATAAGATAAACATTAATGATAAAGTTGAGTTCTGGTCATGGCGATTGCATTGTGAAAGAAACGGTGTGGAATCAATCAGAAAAGGTTGATCATCTAGCATTTAAGTATTGGTGTGTACTGCAAGGTTCTGGAATCATCAAAATGAAAAGAAATTCGGCCCAGTCTTGGTCAAGTTACAATCACTGTACACAGAAAGATGTTTATGGGACTACACGAACATGTGGCATAAAAATCTGTCTCAATTTGTATGATGTTACATGCCATATTTGAGGCATTTCAGGGAACATTTTTTTATCTGATGTTCTTCCACACTTGCATAATAACAATGGTAACGCTCACACATCATTTTTCACCTCTTCCCAGAACTCAACCTTCTCTTTAAACCCTTACCACAGGCAACTAAGATAACAAAACTAATGGATGTTTTTATAGCGCACATAGCCACCACGCAAGGTGACAAAGGTACTACCATATTCATCTGATTTCCGGTGCTCACAGCATTCAAGGAATTTCTTTTTAACAGGAGTCATTGAACACCAGAGTGGAGAGTGGCAAATGCAGACTAATGTGTCACCAAAAGACACTCGTGCACGGTGTATAAATAAAATATCAATTAAATCTTTTTTGGTGGAACTCCTCATGTTAGCATATATTCAACGAACCTATCTTTCTGAGAATTAAAAGTTTCATCTAACAGCAAGAGAAAAATGTCAGAGGAAAACAAGTTTTATATAAAGATCCTTTTCAATAAACACTCACCCACACATCCTATTGTAATGATTCCATCTTTAAATGCCTCATGTTCTTCGTACATTGTCATTTCCTCGGTATTTGAAGCGATGACCTGCGAGGCTAGGCTGTCCTCGCCTCTCATGTCGGCCTCTATTTTCTCTCTCCAACTATTCAGTTCAACTATGAGTAAAAACAACAAAAGACATTTAGGACCAAATCATTGTGTGCCCCACAGAAGAGTATTAGTACAGTATTCTCATTCTGTAGAATAACCATTATCCTAATCGTATTATTGTCATTATTATTATTATCAACATTATCATTAGGTCTAAAAAAAAAAAGATGTTGTATTGCCCTTTAGGTGCAAAACATGGGTCGGACGGTCGGAAATCTTTTTTTTTATACCTTTTTTTAAAATATTTTTTTCTCCCTCTTTGGGCTGATATTTTTCAGTTTTGAATGCTAATATTTTTGTTCACTAAAAGACGTTTTTTTAAAAAAAACCTTTATCAAAAAGTCGACCGAGATTTCAAGATTTTTGGGTTGGTCGCAAAGGACAATACAACATCTTTTTTTTATGCCTTATTATTATTATTGTTATTATTAATTATATCATTACTATCATCATTATAATCATTATCATGGTTATTATCATTATTATTATCATATCATCATCATCATCATCATCATTATCACCACCATCACCATCATCATCATCCACATAATTTTTGTATGAAAGGAATTTAACGTACCATTTCCACGTGTTACCGTCTCACATGCTTGCAGAAGCTGCATAGGACCCACTGCGGTGAACCTCCCACGTTTTTTTCTCTTGAATCCTGAAATAAATCACATAGGAGAATGCTGGCCATCAATGCATTTTCAATTAAAGCCCCACTGTACTACTTATGGCTATTTGCGCCCTCTATATAGCAAACAATGCCTAATCGGTGCCTGTTAGTCCCCCATGATCGTCTTTTTCTTATGTTAATTGAGCGCTGATTTGATGAGATAACCACCTGTCAGTGCCCTTGCAGGGTGGTCTAATCCCCCTGGCCAAATTAGTACAGATGAGCTTTAAATGAATGTAATAAAATATCTGGGGGGTGTTTCACAAAGACTAAGATCAACGTTAAGTTGGACTAAACTATGGCAGGCCATTCATGCCACTTGTTGCTCTCACCATTATGATCTTCATATAATATTTTTTCCTTCAATAAGGAATTATCACAAAATGTAAATTCTGTAGATTTGCGACCATGATTTGTAGGTCCCTTGAGAGACCAGTAAATGGTGAGCGCAAACAGTGGCATGAGCGGCCTGTCATAGTTGAGTCCAACTTAAAGTCGATCTTAGTCTTTGTTAAACACTCCCCACGACATATTGCTTACAATTACAATTCATACGATTACAATTTTACAACTGTCACCTTTATCTGTTATCTTCCCAGTGCATTGCAGACTTATGTAGGTCCTGATTTATATATTTATATCATACCGGTATGCAACTTTTTTTTTTCTTCACTTCAGGCAAATATTTTTTCAGAAACTCCCTAATGACATAGCTGCTACTAAAATCAGGAATACACTGAAATTTGTACACTGAAATTTTCAAAAATTCAGAAAAAGACAGGATCAAGGGTTCATAATGTCAGCATGAAAGGTAAAATTAGAAATCAATCCTCTAACACTCATGAAGGACGGACTGACGGCTATGGTTTACCTGATACACCCGATATACCACCCTCAGGGGTCTGTGACTCCCTGGGGAAAGACGTGAAGCAGATCACCTGCAGTTGGGGGAACTTCTCCTTGAGGTACGACCTCCACGCCACCACCACGGGGGGCGGGGCGAGGTCGATCTTGTTGAGGACGAGGATGAGGTGTTTCTTGAGGTCCCGCGTGACGTAGTCGTAGAGGGCGGGCGAGAAGTGGAGGGCCGGGTGCCTGATGTCGGTGATCAGGAGCACGATGTCGGACATTTCGAGCACCCGCCAAAGCTGTCTCCAGGTCTGTTCAAAAAAATTATGGGAATGTAAGTTTTTGTTTGTTTTTCAAGTGATATTTTGTCTGGCACTCAAAACAATAGAATATGATATAATATAATACAGAGTTGTGACATGATTAATAAAAACAATATTATAAAAGCATTCCATTACATCTTGTGAAATATAACACAGGAAATCAATATTTTATTTTCGGGGCTTAAATTAATTAAATTAGTCCACTGCCCGAACCGTATCTGCCTGCCACACCCCGTGCCGAGAGCGCAGCCCCGGTAGACACAAGGATCCACCGCACCGCGCTCCAAACACTGTAAGGGGGAATGTAAACACAAAAGACGGAGACCGCCGAGGCATGGACCATGCTCATAACACAAAGTAGTTCCAAAGGAAAGAAAAGGAACTTTTCATGAATGAAAACGAAGAAACCTGAACAACGTTCGTTTGAATTTTTATATGTATTACTGTATTCACGAGTGGACCCCACTTCTTGACATGTACATTTACTTTTTATGTCTTTTTGCTATGCATAACTCTTTGTTGTTTGGCAATGTAAGTTGATATTTTGCAACATCAAGTTGCTAAATTGGATGGAAGCAATCCTTGATCACAAATTGCTTTGAACAGAATCAGATCAAAGTAATTGATGTTGTGAAAAAAGACAATTCCTCAAAACTCAGTCAGCATTCAAAACATTTGTATGTCCAATAAAATAAAATAAGTCTGCTCCCTTTCAACATTACAACATACTAACGTCTTTGGAAGAATAACTACATGTACATGTATTAAGGTATTAGATTGTGGATTCGTTTATGCAGCTCATAAAGCACAAACCTGTTTCTAAGCACATCTTTATCTGGGCACATCCATGATCAATTTAACACTTGCTGGTGGATGACACAGAAAATTATTAGCAGAAAAAAAGTACATACCTCTAGATTTATCTCAAAATAGCTGAGTTTCTTTGAAGGGAACTTTTCGTAGATTGTCTGGAGGTAGTTTCTGAATTCCTGCTCCTCTCTGTGTTCCAGCTTGTCCTTGCCGACGTTGTAGTCCCAGGATGGTCTCTTAGGCATGTCCAGGACAGAACCTGGCTGGTAGATGTCATCGATATCCACTTCCAGGGCACTCTATATCAATCAATTGGATTATGGTAACATTAGGCCTGTCGTCATCAGCTCAAGTTCTTCATCAGCTCGAGTTCTTCATCACCTCGAGTTTGCCAAATATCCCGGTATTTTCAGACTCAGAATATTATCCCGAAGCTTGAAATTGCGTTTTCACCAGACCGATATGCTCATCACAAACTAGCTTGGACGGGGGCAAATCAGCCCGCTATTTCCCAAATAGCAGGATATTTTGGAAACAAGACCAAGATTTCTCAGGATATTTTCTAGACCAAATATCCCGCTAATTGCAACTGGGGGCTGATGAAGATGCAAATTAACTGGCTAATTTGAATTTGGAATAGTTAAAATAGTGGGTTTTTGGCAAACTGGAGCTGATGAGGACAGGCCTAGTGAACATTTTGATCGGTTTAGTTAAAATAACAGGATAGTTAAAATAAAATAGCGCGTTATTTGGCAAACTCAAGCTGATGAAAACACACCTAATGAACATTTTCATACCTGCCCACCTTCCACAGCAAAGATTAGAACTCTCTTAGTGCAAAATTGGGATACTTTTCACACAGAATATTTCAGGAGAGAAGAGATTTTAGGGTTCAAATCAATAGCTTAAAGACCGCCCAAAAAAGAAATGGTTGGCAGCTATGCGTTTTGTGGGCATGATCATACTCGCACTCAAAGAAATTGTTTACATTATTCAACTATACAATAGTGTTGTAAAGAAAATAGAGAATAACTTACGAAATGTGCATTATAGGAACGAAATGTGCATTATAGGAACGAAACATCACATCAATACAATGTGCAAATTTCTAATTGACATCTTAAGTTATGATCAATCAAATGTGTGAAAAAAATTTGCAAACATCAAAGATTCAATTTTAAATACTTTAGGTTATGCTTTAATATAGCGATATAAAACTGAACTTTTGGGCTGTTATGTGCATACAGACGAGCAGAATGGTACTGTGAAGGCCTGTTCACATATACTGTGATAAACCGTTATGTGTTACTCCAATTCACATTTACGATTTTATAACACACATATAACTAGTGAGTATTCGTAGGACCATCGTTGTGCACACTGCACACCTGCTTTTTCCATTCATTTAGCACAAAAAATATGCTATAGTTTACTGGAGAATATGTGAATGAGCCTCAAATCAGGAATATAACCAAAACAAAAAAGCTTTTTTTATGGAAATAACTTACCTCTGGTAGCGGGTCGTAGGGCTGCATGGCCCGTTTCTTACGGGATGCCAACTCAGATTTAGAATCCTTTTGAAAGTGAAGATGATACCTGTGGGGGAAAGAAAGATGAAAGATTTAAAATGTACCCATCACCCAAAAAAAGTTTTGCTCCACCCCTTGTGTGGAGCTAATTTAGTCTTAAATGTACTTGGGCTTGGGCATGTACATGTACATGTACAAAGGAATTTGTTCCATATGTCACCACCTACATACAATTCTAGAAATTCTGAAAATTATGTCCATGCAGTCAACAGCCCTACTGCAGTTTGGATCAAACCAAATATCAAGGAAAAAGACATCTACAGTATGTCAACGGTTGTTCAGAGTTTCCAATCTTCTTGTATTGGTAACATACAGGACAGCGTAGGACCAACTACCTTTGACTTGTCTACTTATTTTCATTTCCTAGTCGTATCACTCACAACACAGGGGGGTGTTTCACAAAGAATTATATCCATTTACTGGCATTTCTTTCTCAAGGGACGTAAAAATAAAGGTACAAATCTACGGAATTTACATTTTTTGATAATTCATTATTGAAGGAAAATATTGTCTAAAGATCATACTGGTAAGAGCAACTAGTGGCATGAATAGCCTGCCATAGTTAAGTCAACTTAAAGTTGATATTGGTCTTTGTAAAACACAGGGGTGATAGTGAGCATTATTTTTTAAACAGGTTTTTTTTTTACTCCTTGAGTAAAAACAAGGGTTCGGGGAGAAGAAAAATGGCATCTAAAAAATTCAACCCCTTTTGAGTAAGAAAATTGAAAAAAAATAGAGGTCAAATCGGGAAGAAAAAAAGAAGAAAAAATTAGGGAAAAAAAGAAGAAAACTAATTTGGAAACCGATTTAAATCAGGTAATTATCAGGCCTGACACACCCCCTTGTCTACTTGCGACCTAATGTTGTACCTGTTAGGGTCATACTGTGAGTCCAATCCCATTCCCTGATTAGGTTGCTGGTTTAGTGCGTTGACCTCGGGCATCTCCCCTTCCGAGGTGGAGTTCCTATCCTCACTGCTCAGGAGCTCTTGGGACTGCTGCCTAGATCTGTGACCCATTCCTGTTCATACAAATCAAGAACATATTAATTTAAAGGCATCATTTAACAATGTTAAATCTGAGATGCAGGGCCCTACATAGTATCAGTGTCTGTGATATGGTGTTATATTGAACCCCTCACAAATTGCGCTTCAAAATGATCATGAAGTGCTTCAAAAAAGAAAAAAAATGTTTAAGTGACCGGTTTTCCCATACCTCATTTCCCCCAATAGACAGTAGTGTTATAAAAAAAGTTAGGAAAACGGTTTTTGAAATGTTGATTTCCAATCATAAATATCTTGATAATCAGACAGGCGATCAGCTTGTAAAAGTCATGGGATTCCTGACTGACTTAAAGGTTAATAATTATGATTGCAGCAGGAGCTAAATCCAGGATGACCCAATCCCTTTAAAGATACACTAGATTTCTTTCTCCACTCATTATTATAGACTGTGGATCACATGGTTCACGGTTTGAGTCCCTCCTCGGCACTAATGTCCTTTGGCAAGACATTAATCTACTTTTGCCACTCTCCACCCAGGCGAGGTAAATGTGTAACCAGTAGGAAAAAATTAATTGAATGTCTTAGCGCCTTATTATGGCGGCTCAGCTACAGCGGAGGTAATAACATAATACTTTGTATTAATCACAGAGGAGTGTATTCATCTTGCATCTGCGCTACATAAATGGACCTATTATTACTATTATCATGCAATGATAAGATCGAAATCCATATTCATCAACGATTTATTAATAATACTATATCAATACATCTAAAAGAAATAAATGAAAAGTTTACTACAGTGTACATGTAGTTTACAAACGTTACACTTTCCTCAAAACTATGACTCATACAACTTCCAAGTAAATAAAGTCCATGACGCACTGGAAACCTCATGATCTTCTTAAACACAACATCACTCCTTCCAGATAATAAACCCCCTACCCACTACTAAGGAAAAGTTATGACATCCTTTACATTATTTGGTAAAGGACTCGAGGTTGACTAAATCCCGAAAGTTAATAGAGGGTTTACCCCTTATTAAAGGAGTTTGCTGTGGACTCCAGTCAGAATACTTCATAGCCAACATCAGAGTGACTTCACATCATATATAAATTTCAACTCAATATGATTATTGCATTGCATAAGTTGCATCTCCATGGTAATATCACCTTAATAAATGCTAAGCTCTATTCTCCTTTATGATCAACTTGTGTCACCATTCCTCATGATTAAATCATAATCCAATCCCATATCAAAACAAATTGTTAGTCGTCGTCGTCGTCGTCCTCCTCCTCCTCCTCCTCCTCCTCCTCCTCCTTCTTCTTCTTCTTCTTCTTCTCCTCCTCATTGTTATCCTCCTTGAGGTTTGAATTTTACTTCAAGTTCAAGTTCAATCAGGGTCTACATTTTCCCTTTTCTTTTTTCTTGAACACAATTCTATTAGGGTGTCTGTCTGATTGTGTGCTAAAATTCTTCCCATAGAGATTGCACGCATCCCTATGCGGTCTACGTGCATTACGCGACCATGCAAAAAAAGTCAAGTTTTTTTTTTCAATTCGAACTTCAAACCTTTATCTGTTGTGATCCTGAAGGTGATACTCAATAAATGAGGTGTCATTTGAAAGAGCAGGTGAATTCCAATATTTCCAAAGGGCGTTGCCTCGAAATTCTAAAAATATCTTGGTCAAAACAGCGATTCAAACATTGTGTCCTGGCTAACTCCGAGGTTTGTCACTTTTGAGATATGACGCCCCGATCGATAAGTAGTCCCAGTCCTAAGGAACAATTCTATGCGCTCATATTTTCGCTAGCCCCCAGGGATCACAACTGATTACAGTTTAAAAATACCCTTCCCGCTATTTGGTGGATCAGCTAATTAGGGGGCGTGCGCTCCGCTCAGTCCAAACCATGGTTACATCGCGTAACATGCGCGACTTGCGGCTTGAGCCACGTTGTCTCCGCGATGCCTACCATTGACTAGTATGGGTAGCCATTCGCGTAAAAAAAACCCGGAAGTAAATACACGTTATAGTCAATGGCAATATCGCGGAGACAAACAGCTGTATCGCGCGATATGCAAGCGTATGCATATCGTACGCATGCTGCTCAGCCAATGCGCGACTTGCAGCTTGAGCCCCGTTGTCTCCGCGATATTGCCATTGACTATAACGTGTATTTACTTCCGGGTTTTTTTTACGCGAATGGCTACCCATACTAGTCAATGGCAGGCATCGCGGAGACAACGGGGCTCAAGCTGCAAGTCGCGCATTGGCTGAGCAGCATGCGTACGATATGCATACGCTTGCATATCGCGCGATACAGCTGTTTGGCTAAATTTAGCAAAACAACATATCACTCTGCGTGGACGTCTTTTTCGTCGATTTTGACCAAAATGATATGAATATACCAGCGTTTTGGAGGGGCTGTATCTTTTGATAGAAACATCGGTGAAGCTTCAAATTTGAAATGTATTATTCTGATTACACTCTTTATTCAAATATCAAACAAAAATGGTGAAAAACGATCCCAAATTGAAAATTGAAAAATCGTTCAGACACCCTAGATCTAATTCTATTTCTAGACCTAGAAATCTAAGTTAAAATTAAATTATCATGATTATAATCATGACTTGTTGGAAAGTGGCAAACAAGTTGATAACGCTTAGTAAGACCACGTTCAAGTTTCATGACGCATACACAATGGTATGCAATGCAATGCATTCATCATTCATGTTGCATCCACTCTGTCAGCGTGCTCATTGCATTCCAACGGGAGCCTGTCATACCTGCATGGGGCCCGTGCGGCGGGCGATGGTGTCCATCTGGCCTCTCTGGCCGCTTGCGATCTCGTTTCTCCTGCAACTGATGCTTCTTTTGTTTGCCACTAAATGGCTTCTTACGAGGCATTTCTGACTCCGGTTTTTCTTTCAGACTGGTAGAACTAGCTGACCCCAGCACCACAGTAGATTGTCTTTTCAAATCTACTACAATGAGGTGACAAAATCTTAGTTATTGCTGGAGTTCATGAATTTTCCCAGAGTGTGTTTACGTTCAGAAATTAGCATGCGATCACGGGAAGTGCAATTATAATTTACTGTCCGCTCCGTACTGGCATCGATGATGTGCCTTAAAACGAATTTTACAAGTGCTAACAAATTTATTACTTGTAGGTAAAAACGTCTTTATAGTGCTCCTGTTCCCGTCAATTGAATAAATAAGTTCCCGCACTTAGATTCATCGACAAAAGTTGTAATGAACAGGGGCGGATCTAGCTTTTTGCTAAGGGGGGGGGTTGACCAAAATAATGACGATGCGGAGCATCGTCCACGAGCCGCGAAGCGGCGAGCCGTTTTTTGGGGGGTGTTTATTTGAACCCCGTAAATTATGTTTTCCTGGCATCTATTAACACAATGGAGACCATAAAAAGCAGTGCATGATAACGTCTTTTTAAATCAAGTAACAGTTTAATACACAGTTATATCCAGAGTTATCATGTGTTTGGTTAAGTTACCAGATGAGTTAAATATCTTCTCACAATATTTGCACTTGAAAGGGTTTCTCTCTACAGCGTGCGTTCTTTTTTCTTTCTTTTTTTTCTTTTTTTTTTGGGGGGGGGGCCGCCCAAGGGGGGGGTTTAAACCCCCTAACCCCCCCCCCCCGTAGATCCGCGCCTGAATGAAGTAAATAGACGATTGTAGATCCAATTTGGCACTATACGTTTTATCAGAGAACATGTAGCTCAAGGCCCATACCAAATTACCACATTCTGTATCATGATATTTAAACCAATAAAAAAGGCCTATTCAATTTACAAAAGCCTACAGTGTGGTTTCTGATGTAGACTAGCCTACGTCAAATTCAATTGAAACTTATTTGTTTAAAGTATGATATTAGAGCAATACCGTTTCATTAGATTCCAACATTTATCTCCCTTTTTTCCGAAGTTATAATAGATGCACATGGCATATTTCACTTTTCAATCAAACCAGCCTAAAGAATAGTAAACCAACGCACACGGTCAATGGGGAAGTCAAGCCACCTTTCTCTTTCTGTCTTCTTTCCCCCAAGGTTTTCAATGGACACTTGGGCATTAATGTATGGGCCTATTTCTCAGAAATCATATGGATCTCTATTGGCAGAAACACACAGTTAAGGACTTAAGGTACATACTCTAGTCAGAAATGCATTACGCCCCCAACTTGCCCAAGGCGACAGTTTCCAGAGCTGCCGAAGAATGAATGCCCAAAGAAAAGCCGAGTGGTATAATACATAAAAAAAGGTTTACTGCAAACCATTGGATCATCGCGTCCGGTCGAGTAGTCGCGTTACATGAACTTTTGTAAAACGAAAACGAAAGATCATTATGACGATGCACGTTAAGGACGCGACCTTTCGTAGTTTTGCCGTAGGGATTTCACAAAGGGTAAATTGGACCAGACCATTTTTAGATGACATGGGTTTATTTCACAAACATTATCCATGACATTTAGTGAATAAGGGGTCATTTTCACACACAAATTGGTGATGCCACCACCCGACCCGATAAGCCAATAGAAATAAGTTTGTACCCCAGACAGACATGAGCCCCCCCCCCCCCTCCTCCCCCCCTGGGAGGGGGGGGGATACTCAGATGTTGTTTGGACAGGGGTGTGCGTGTGCCGTTCAAGCCTCGAAACCCCTATCTATTATGGGGCACTTTGGGGCATTTTTCTTGAAAAAAGACCCCTTTTCCACAGTTTTCGGGTGTTTGCCATGCAAATTTTTGAAAAAATTGACCCATTTCTAATAGTATTTTTGTTAAAAGTGGGACCCATGTTTAGGGACTTTTTGTGAAAAAGTCACCCATTATAGAGCGGTACACCCCCGTATGTCCTAATATGGAGTACCCCCCCCCCCCCGGGCATGAACCCCCTCTCCACTCTAATGTACCCTCATCCTATTTTGTCATGCATGGGAGACTGATCCTCCCTTCCATTTAATACATGCCTATCATACTATATGAGATGTGAGAAGAAGCCCTATTAAGGTAAGAGCAAAAGAAAGTGGCTCTCCTAATCTTGCACTCTGTCACGTCAATTCTATAGATCCCATAAAACTGAAACTATAAGATGCAACAAAATCCGCAACAAATCGGTCAATAGCTGTGCCGGTTGATTTTCTTGGAAAATTTCCAAGTAAAATATTTAAACCTTCATCTTTAAATTTTCCATGAACCTATACTTTGAATGAATCTTGAGCTAGCGAAACTTATCCTGATTGACTCCGTCTTTTTGTTAAGAAGAAACAAACTGTAGTTTGAAGGAGATATTTTTGGAAAGCCTAAAAGTAAAAGGTGATTAAAAAAAAAAACTTTGTAGATTGAGTTGAATGAACGTTCGTTTATTTTTTATCAGATAAATCTCCTTTTAGCTCCCAAAACCATCCACAAATAGGATCCAGTTCGAGATCGCTCACTCCAAAAAGTATCATGCAGTTATTTTGAGTACTAATAATTATGTCTTCATCCTTATATTTTAAGCTCATCGTTTTACTTTAATTTAGGGCCTTTGTTAGGGGTGTGGGTGTAGCAGCACCATTCGCCCCCTGTCATGTCCGTTTCATTCCTCCCTCCTAACTTTTTCTATCTCAATCTTTCTCTCTGCCTGTCTCGGCTCTATCCTGTCTTCGTCTGTTTGTCTATTTGTCTGTTTGGTCTGCCTCACTCCTTTTTTTTCTCTCTCTTCTTCTCTCTCCCTCTAATTCTACCCTCTCTCTCTCTCTCATTCTCTCTCTCTCTCTCCATCCTTCTCCCTTTATCTTGTCTCTTCTCTCGCCCTTCCTTCTTCAGTGAGCGGTTTCAGATGAAGAATGGGGCGGGATGGGGTGGCTTGGGGTCTGGATACCACGCTTTTATTATTTCTATAAATTATGCTTCGCGGAACTTTTGGGGGGATAGAGAGGGGGGAGGGGTTAAGATTTTTGTTTCTCTTTTAATTTGCGGGAATGGAGGGTGATCAGCCCCTTCGAAACCCTCTAGAACCGCTACTATCCTCCCTCCCCCACCATCCGTTCCGCCACCCTCCGTCCCTCCCTCCCCCACCATCCGTTCCGCCACCCTCCGTCCCCCTCTCCCCTTCCCCTTCCCTCTTTCTCTCTGTCTCTCTTTCTCTCAATCTCCCTCCCTCTCTATCTCTCTCTCTCTCTCTCCCTCCCTCCCTCTCCCTCCCTCCCTTTATTTTTCTCTGCTTAGTCTACTCGAATCCCCACAGACAAGTAGCCACAATATAACGGTTCGCATGAATTTGTAAGGTTGCAATACTACGTCCTTAGCCTATAAGAACACTACTAGTACTTACTAGCCTACTTCGAAGTAAACAAACTTCAGAAAGTACAACAGCCACTACTAGGGCATATACTCGGAAATGGTCCATTGATAGAGCTGCTGAGTATTTTCCCACGGGTGTCTAGTAGTCGTAGTAGTTCGTGCGGATCATGTCGTCTTGTATTTGATTTGATTTTTGTAAAGGGAGTGGGCGTTTTGTTTGCTAGTAGTGTTCCATTCATTGAAACAGGTGTTTAGTTGAAACTAAGAGGAAAACTCCATTGAAAAAGTCGTGATGTTTCTTTGTTTCTTTCGTGTATTGTATCTATGAATGAATTCGGTAGAAATGGTACTACAAACTTTTTGTTATGTTAGTTGTAGTACTACTGTACAAAAGAAACACAAACCGTACCCGCCCACTTTGGCGTAGGGTGGGTTCAGACTTCTTAGGGGCACTGACATCATTGGGGGCATCGGTATTATACCATGTTTTGTCCGTTCCCTTTTCTTTTCCTCCTCCCTCCTCTCTCTCTCTCTCTCTCTCTCTTTCGTTTTCTCTTCTTCCCGCTCCCCCTCTCTTTTGCTCTCTCTTGTTTTTTTAGAATGTTCATGAATAATATTGACAGCTTATTTCCGAGTTCATATTTTGATTTTGTTTTTCTTAGAAAAATCCATACCGTATTAATTGTATTATATTTTAGTCTGAATCTGAACTTCTCTCTTCTAAGTCTATGATCTGACTCTTCCCGAAATCTTGTAAATTTGATATTTACTTCTCCAGTCCTTCGAGATGACGGTTTTCAGCTGTGTAAGCGACAACCATTCAGACCAGACAAGCCATATGGGAATCCGTTTCCATCAAAGTTTTACATCTGCCAACCTCCCCTAATAAACATTGGGTGGAAAGTGCGTTCACCTCTTGTAGAGGGTAAAGACTTTTCCAAGGGTACAACTTATGCCACGCCCATTTTACGTGTTCTTATTTGTATATCTCTGGTATTCTTTAAAAAGTATAGCTGTACTATTTCATTGATTTATGAGTTTGCCAGTGCGTAAACATGTCGATTTTGGCGCTTTGGAAGTTTTTTGGGGAACCGAGCCAGAATAAGCATATAGTAACCTTGATAAAGGATAAGGATTTGGTTTACTAATGTTCTTTAATAATTTACTACAATATATACTCTCACTCTCTCTCTCTCTCTCTCTCTCTGTTTTTATGCATATATGTCTCTCTTTTAGTCATTATAATAGCTGTCCCCCTGCATAACGACACACAATATGCTGAATGAAAGGGGAAATGAAAATCGGCAAAATAGAGATTTGATTTGAAATGTAATTCAAAATAAAGGAAAATGAATTTTGAAAATATTGAAATACTGAAAGTGAGAACAGAGTAACATAGATGAAATACATTCAAAACATAATACTACGACAGATATGATATGAAGTTTTTCCAAATGACATGAACCTATCCGATTAATTTTGCTCAAAATTTACCAGATTCTTTTTTTTCTTCTCAATATAGGTAATTTGTTAATTTATAGCAATAACAGTTTGGAACATTTTAGTTCTCTGTGAAATGACAACAGAAACATGACATTACAAATAAAAGTAGGATTAGCCTAAAAATGCCTTTTTATTATTACTGCAAATAATATATAAATAAGCAGACCACGAATAAATATATACTAGTTTTATGTTGTGAAGGACAATTTGTAAAAACTGAAGTCAAAATAATATTTCTAGAAATGCGGTTAATCATTTATCACATTTCTGATCATCAAACCTAGAAAATAATAAGTAATCTAGAAATGCTCAAATATGAGTAAAGTTAGTTATTTTTGCCATGGGAAAAGAAAATGAAATTGGCAGACCTTACAAACCAAAACGCAGCTGCTTTGTGGTTTGAAGAAAGAAAAAAAGGTTTACGACTTGTTTACAAGTTTTATGTCCTTAAGAAAATGCAATGTTGAGTTCAAGACTATAATCTCCTGAGACCATATCCGAAATTCTGAATGATATCATTCAAATGTGTGTTGGAAAAATATAGAATTATTACTCAATAATGTACATTTTGATCCCAAGGAATCGTTCAAGGGCATTCCCATTTTAATTAAACCAATAAGAGTTAATAGCTTGGGATATATACGTGTATCTACAAAGATCTGCCCAAAACATTGATATGCACCCTTTGTCTTTAATCATCTCAACATTTTTTCGCATGGACTCTCTTAGAATATATTTCGTTATAACGGGACCTGCCCATTTCGAATTTGATATTTCGGCAAATTGCTAGCTGCTAGAGTCTTTTCTTATGAAGAGACATAGTAAATATTGAATTAGATACTGTTGAGTTCCTATCCGATGGTAGAGGGGTGTATACTTGCACCCCTAAGGTGTGGTAGAGGGGTTTGACCAGGAAGACTCACCACAGGGGGTCGGGCCAAGCTCAGTCAGCATGAGTAGCTTGCGCAGTGGTTCATGACGCCCCTCTAGCCGTGTTCATCCAGCAAGAAAAACGTGAGAGCTCGTCTAACTTATTCATTAGAAACGGCGCAAACAAAACGGAAGTGGGGGTATTATCTCAAACCCAGGAGCTATTGACTGTTCTTTTGTTTCTTAACTAGGGCCTTTGTCACTAATCGTTTGGGTCTTGTAACCGCAGATTTGTTGCGGCAGGGCCTGTTGAAGGGTGTAGACAGTGGGAGACAGGTAGATAGATAGGTAGAGAGAGAGAGAGAAAAGGAGAGAGAAAGATATAAACAAAGATAACCAACCGGTCACGTTAGCCGTAAACCATGGTTGCTGGCAGTCGGGTTAGCCCAAGGCATTCCATAGCGATGTATCATCTATTAATGTTTTCTGCTGTGTTGATTTACAATGTCAACGCATCTAGTGGAGCGACCGGTGGTCGTGCGCCCGACCGGGTCTTCTTCGATGGCGAGGACGACGTCGGGTCCTTGGGGGATGCTCATGAGAGGAGACACAGGGATGCTGTCGCGAACCGCTGCCACAGTAGCGAAAAACTCCAACGGGAGGATCACTCTCGCTACCCCCGCCACGCCCGGGGAATGGACACCGGCGCCGCCCCTCAAGACGAAGAAGGTGGGGGTTTGGGAAGAGCGCTTTACTTCACCGCAGAATCGGATCTACTCCTCTATAAGAGGATCAGTGATGCTGGCTTCACGTTTCCAAGGCAACGCTTCACGATGGAGCTATGGGTTAAACCAGAAGGGGGGCAGTCCAGCCCCGCCGTTATTGCAGGTATGTGCAACTTTTTTATGTTACTCGTCTTTTGTCCATTTACGCCCTCCCCCCCCCCCCCCACCCCTCTTATCTTGGAATTTAAAATATATGCTCATTGGAATGTGATATGCATAAACGAAACGATAGAGCAGTGAAAACATTTACTTTCATTTCGAGAAAGAAAACAGTAAATACAACATCAAAGGTTATCGAGCAGAGGTTGCAGAAAAAGAGAAGAATGTAAATAAAACTAAAAGTAAAAGGTGAAAGCTGAATTAGGAAACAGATAATAGTAGTTGGTGATCGATGATATGAATTGGTTGCATAATTATGTAGGTGTATATTCACCCTCACCCCCCCCCTTTTTTTTTTTGTTGTTGGGTTGTTGTTGCTGTCTGTAAATCAAGCCGATCTGACACTTAATCCATGTCAGCCGTCTCTTCAGTTAACGTTAATGATCATAATAAGAGAGAGTCTCATGTTAGAGCCGTCCGGCCGGACGATAAGTTTCTTTTTTGTTTAAAGGGAGTGGATCGCCAGTTTCCATGTGCAGAAGGCCATAATTCGCTGACACCAGACTTGGTGGAAATACCATTGATGGGGGTACAATTTTGCACACAGCAAACCCATAGTCCAGTCAAGAATTACCCCCAATCTCTGGGAGAGCTCGAGAGTCTTCGGCAAATCAAAGCATTACATAAGGTCCAATGGTCATAAAACTCAAGGCTAACCCTGGTGATTGACAACACCTGTTATTGGGTAAGCACCCGAACGGTGTCGAATTCCCCATGAGAGCCGACTACTCAGTGACTTTAAATACAGACAGTCAGACCTGTCTTAGTGGTCACCGTCTATAAACTAAAGGCCTCCTGTTTAGCACCGGCAGCTACTCTTGGGCTGTGCAAATTAGCCATGTATTTTGTTTCCCTCGAGAAAGATTCTTTTTGTAGTAGAAGTAAAACATGATTGTCTTTAGAAAGGCCATCTGCCTAAAGTGTTCTGTCTCCCTTGTGTGACCTTAAAGATAAACTCCAGTACTGGTCAAAAAAAAAATTAATTCTCACAGAATCAAACGAAACTTACACTGAATGTTCAAGATTACAAATAAATGACATATGTGCCAAACAATTTTGGAAGAAAATGTATACTGGCTGAGTAATGAGCATAGAAAGACAAGGAAACCAAGGTAGTACCAACCCCGACACCATGCGTGTTGTCCCATACATAGCTTTCTGTGTATGTGCTTGTTACTTTACCAAGACTCGGTCAAATTTATTATGATTTTGATGACTCCAGAGCCTTGCAGTGCACACCAATACTTACATGCTACATGATCAACTGTTTCTGATCCTTTCAACACCTTTTCTTTCACAATGCAATCGCATTACCAGTACTAAAGTTTTTAAAGATACATGTATATCAGTATACATAATTATAAAATATACGAGTGATTTGAACATTTGGAAACTATGTGTCATCCATGAGAGCGAATACGCCTTATTATAAGATTTTGGCGACTGATGCTAAACATAAAAAGCCAGCATTAAACATTTGATTTTTGTTTGTTAATGCAGTACGTTGTTCCAGGCCGCATGTTTAATAATGTTCTTATACTTATAGCCTTGTAGTTAGATTAAAGGTAAAGACCAGTAATGGTCATGCGATTGCATTGTGAAAGAAACGTTGTGGAATCGATCAGAAAAGGTCGATCATCTAGCATCTAGCATCTGCAAGGTTCTGGAATCATCAAAATGATAAGAAATTTGGCTCATTCTTCGTAAAGTTACAAGCACTATACACAGAAAGATGTATATGGGACTACCCTATCTCTCTCACCAGACCATGAGAGAAATAAATTTACCAAATATATGAATTAGTAGGCGGTTTCCCGGCAAATTTTTTATCATCATGTATTAGTCAAAACATATTCTTTCACACTATTGGTAATGAGAGCTTCCATTTCATTTTTTGAAATTGGGGCGTTGCCAATACTGGTCTTTACCTTTAAAGATAAAGTTGAGTTCTGGTCATGTGATTGCATTGTGAAAGAAACGGTGTGGAATCTATCAGAAAAGGTTGATCATCTAGTATATAAGTATTCGTGTGTATTGCAAGGTTCTGGAATCATCAAAATGATAAGAAATTTTGCCAACAAGCACTGTACACATAATGATGTATATTATATGGGACTACACGAACACGTGGCGAAAAAAATCTGTCCCTGGATTTTTACGATGTTTCATGTCATATTTAGAATATGAAAGCATTTGAAGAGCCATGCTTTTCAGGGAACATGTTTAATCTAATGTTCTTCCAACTTGCATAATAACAATGAAAAACGTGTTGAAGATCTTGAAAGTTGTATTCGTGATGTACGAAAATGGATGAATGATTGCTATTCCAAAGTAAATGACGATAAAACAGAATTTCTCTTGTTAGGGTCCAGACAACAACTTTCCAAGATTGTTATAACTCATATACGTGTTGGTTCTGTGCACATTGCTCCTTCAGATAAGGCAAGAAATCTTGGTGTTATTTTCGATACAAGCATGTCTCTTGACGCACATATTTCAAAATGTGTGAAAGCTGCCAATTATCATCTTCGTAATCTTCGCGCTATAAGGAAATTTTTAACCCCCCAAACCACTCAACAATAAATTGATTCATGCTTTTGTAACATCTCATCTCGATAACTGTAACTCTCTCCTTTATGGACTTCCTAAATACCAAATTCAGAGACTACAAAAGGTTCAAAACGCAGCTGCCCGCCTAAACTAAACGTTCGACCCATACTACTCAAATACTCAAGAACCTTCACTGGCTTCCAATAGAACAGCGTATCAAATATAAAATTCTACTACTCACCTACCGTTCACTAAAATGGATCAGTCCCTGAATATATTTCTTTTCTTCTTAATATCTCTTTAAGTTCCCGTGCAGGTCTTCGTTCCTCTAATTCAACAAATTTAACACAGTTAAGAACAAAGAGGAGTTGGGGAGACAGAGCTCTTACAGCTGCTGCACCCCGGTTATGGAACTCCCTACCCCATTCAATCAAAATGTCAGCCAATCAAAATTTGTTCCAAACAAAATTGAAAACCTATCTAATGTCTGAACTCCTTAGTTAAGACGTAGCGTATTTCACAATCTGATGTAATTAACGTTGTTGAATTATATTTAATTATGTTAAATTATTTTCGTTCAATGTACTTACCTTGTTAGGCGCCTTGAGCATCTCTTGGGGGTGGATATGTGCGCATTATAAATGTTGTTATTATTATTATTTATGATAACGCTCACAAATTATTTTGTACCTCTTCCCAGAACTCAACCTTCTCTTTAAATGAAAGTATAATCATTTCACTCCTTTCAAATATCCCGGACTCGTTCGGTTCTTTTAATATGACGTATTCCCAGCAGACAATGTTTTTACCAGTCATTCACAATATTGATGCCAGCTAGATAGCTGAGATGGAATGTCAACACTGGTTCATAAGTATCATTTTCACGGGGCAGGAGAGGGGCAGGATGCATATTCGGTATTAACCTCAATTTTTGATCTCTCTCTATTAGAAATATAATTATACTTCTTCCAGTTTGTATTGATTAAAAGTAGAATCAAGATAGAATGTGAAGAAAAAAAATGTTAACAAATAACAAGATATCTAAACGTATGAAAATTCAGCATATAACATGGATACATATGAAAAGTAAAGCAGTCTCAAGTATGAGTTAATAACAAGTCAAATCTCTATTTACGAAAGTGTTTAGTAGACCTATACCATTCATTTTTGCTACTTGGTACTCAATTTTCTTGTTAGTACTCATTAGCTTTGAAACTTTGAAAATTAGGGGATTTACTCTGAAATGATTAATGTCTTGATCTATACAAACATTTTATAAAAGATAGGGGTGCTTGTGGTTTTATTACTATTTTGGTTGATAACATCGATCGTTTGATTCCAAACCTGTTTACCAATGTCACATTCAACAAAAAGATATATTATAATGACAGTTTCTGGCTCCGTTTTTACAGAAACAGCAGTTGGGAGAGTCTTTTCTTCTTCTTTTTTTTTGGGTTGAAAAATCATTCAGTGCTCTTGAACAAGTTAAAAATAAACCTCTTAAAAAATTATTAAAACACCGAGCCATCATTAGGGAGGAATTTCAACAATGTGCGCCCCTACGACTTAAAAGTGTTTGAAACGTTACAAATGAGTCGCCATTCGTCACCCTTCCCCGCTTTTCTCAATGGCGGGGTCGGGGGTTCTGTTTCGCCCCTGGATCCAAATGTATTGAGCTAACTTTGGTGAATCGTATAACCAATGTTGCAAGTGAATGGAGAACAATGCATGTTATTAATCCACATCCGTCAATCATAAGATTCAATGGAACGGCCGGGCCCTGGACTTCCAAGATTTACGTTAGGTTGGCCCTTTGGGCGAGATCAGTATTCATTGAATTGTATGAAATATGCTTTTATGCTTTTTGTTTAAATCTTACACTTTGCAAACGGCGGTGCACGTAGCATCACAAAGGCCCACAACCCGATGAGCGATGCCAAGAAAAACAAAAATGGTACGAAATATGCCACCGAACTCCACCTTGATTACTACCGTTTGTCGGCTACGCCTTTGAGATGACACCGGCGCGGTGGGTTTATCGGAAAGAGACAGGCGGGGCCTCTTAAAGTTGTGATCACAATAATGTACGTGTTATCATGACGTGCGCGCTGGAGGAAAAATAGGTAAAAACCCCGAACGCAGTCGTCGGCTTCCCTGCCGTGCGTTGAACTTGAATACCGCTATGACTGGCAAGATGGCAGCCAAGGACTAACTGTGGCGACAGCACGCAGCCTTGCTAGGTATGAATGGTGTATTGTCCGTCGTCAGATCTAGTTCAAGGAGAAGTCAAGCTTTGTGAATAATCGACGACATGGAAGAAAAATCCCTTTTTTGTTTTAATCGTCCGTCTGCACGAAATGGAGCAGAAATGGTTGACACCGGAGTTTGCAGCGGACTATGTGTAGCCGTTTTGCATGACATCGGGATCTCCCCCCCCCCCCACCCCTTCCACACCACCGAATCAGAGGCCTTGTAAAATAGCTTTTTGTCTCGAGTAAGACCGGTCACCCCACCTTCTCCATGACACCAGGGCCATCTTTTCACTAACAAATTTACCACTGCCACAGATCTATGACAAATCTGCTCACGTCCAATCAATTCAAATGCAAGGATTTCAGTAGCTTATAACGATTATCTTGTTATTGATAACAAGTTTTATGAACCAGGGCCCAGCGTCCCATCGCTGGCTAGACGCACGCTATTCCATTGAAAATGACCTTTAAAGGGGAATCCTACCTTTTGTTATAGGCCTAAGTTAATTTGTATGAGAATAGAAAAATAAGAAGAACATAATGGCAACATTTTGAAATAAATTGGACATGTATCATAATTATAAAGAGAGTTGTGAGTGTTTGAAATATGAGATCACTAAATCTTTACGAGTCTCAGATTAGCAAATAATTTTATTCAATAGATTGTGACGTATTCACGGGTAACTCTCCCGTTTATCATCATTAATTTCAGTTTTTGTTTTCCTCCTAAGTGCTTTCTTCCTTAAGACACTACTCAAATTATATTGTAGAATATGTAGAAGCATATTTACCTATTAGGTTCTCTAAAAATAAGAATCCCAAGTCATACTTTATGAACGATTGACATATTTCGTGTGTTGGAACAAAGAGAAAAGTTGTCCGGTACTACGTCAGAGTGACGTTACAGATTCAGCCAATTTGACGTGCCCATACGTACAGTAATACATTTTTTTAAACACTCATATATTTTTTTGTTTTAGTCCGAATTTATTCAAACTGTCACCCGCCTGATTCGTTATAATTTGTCTGCTTTCATACAGAGCAATTTGCTGCTAGAATAGGGTTCCCCTTTAAAAACTTAAAGGTAATACAAAGTTTTGGTATGGGCTCATGATTCGGTTCAAATGGACATATTGGAAGCATATACGATCCTACAATATTCAGTGATCGTTGTCGCGGTCGAAATCGACTCTGAAGTTATGAAATTGTAAATAATAAACACTTTATGTTGAATAGCTCCCTCTCAAGGTCAATATATTAATAAAGCTATAAAACAATGTTTATTGACTAAAAAAGACCGATTAGCTATTCTCGTTCGGAAATTGTATACCACAACTACATACTCTGATATTTTCATGGTCGCAGCTACCATTGTACGGCCGTAGGAGCTATTTGAAATTTATCAAAATTTACCGGGAGCACCGGTAAATCTTTATATTTAAGTTTTCTCGAAAGCAGAAGTGTTTTAGGGGCTAAAATTTCTGGTGTTTTTAATACATCCACAGGGGCATCAAAATATATCAAAATTGTAAAGAATCACTATCCACCCATTTTTCAAAATTTCCCAAAACTTTGTAATACCTTTAATATGACACGCGCACTTGGTATTATGTCTCATGACTTGTGTCACTATGTATCATGATGATGAAAATAGAAATGAAAGCATAATGGTGGTTTATTTATGTTATTCTTTCAACTTCGGTGACATCCAAGGCAGTAACACATGACAGCAGCACGAACTTTAGGGATACGAGTAAAAAGTGCGCTGACCTTGTGGCGTATAGGGAGAGAAGCGGGATAAAGTTGCGTTTCTTTTGACCTAAAATGCGATGAACTTTTGCTCGACCTTTTTTCTTTCTCATGTTCCCCGAGGCATTGTGTATGACTCGGAAACAGTGGAGTAGCTATATGCGGGGGCGGCAATCGGTGAAAAGAAAGAGCAACTGAAGAGAAAGAGGGGGGGGGGGGGGAGAGAGGAAGGGGAGTCAACCTGAAAAGAAAGAAAGATTATAATGTAATACCAACAACAACAACAATGATACTAATGATAATAATGATAATAATGATAATGACAATAATAACAATGATAATGATGTTAATGTTGTTATTATTATTATTATTATTACAATTATTGTCGTTATCATTGTTATTATTATTTTTTATTATTTTCATTATAATTATTTTTTATTATTATTCATTTTGTCTACCCAGGGATGCTTCTTAAGGATATATGTTTTTCCTAGGGGCCGGGCAATTATAATCACCCATTTACAACTGGATGGAGAGTGGCAGACTTCTTGCCAAAGGACGTTAGTGCCTGACTGGGATTCGAACCTTCATTTCTGGGATTGAGAGTCAAGTGAATGAACCACTATACTATACATTACGATATATCACACATACGCACGCAAGAAAAAATTGAGACAAATACATTTTTCACGAACTTAGAAATATTACAAAACTTGGTATAAGTGTATTAATAACTTAGTTGCTAACTGTAGGCCCACTTGCTTTCGTGCCAGTGAAGCAAATAAAAGGGGGATAAGAAAACCCATCACATCAATTCATGCAGGATCCAGTGTTTAAGAAAAGGGGGTGACGCGCAACTATCTAATATGTCCCACATTTTTGACAAGCGAATAATCTTCTTAAATTTTTTTCTCGACATTTGTGGCTGTTTGAATTGTGTAATTGATTACAGTCATGTGAAGCATGAATAGATTTGATTTGATTGGAAAATTGTATTTGTTTATCAATTTCAGGAATAACGAATAAGATTTGCACTGTACATGTGTACATGTATTGAGTTGTGTGTTTCGACTCGATTGACGACAAATCACTCAATTTCAAGGACGTTGAAAGCGTTACGATTGACATATTCCAATCTTCTCTAATAAATCACTTTTCGAGCATCTGTATAGCAAGGTCACCTTCAAAATAATTTTAGTTTTGAAATTAAAAAAATATATATATTATATCGTTTCGTTTCTCTTACATCAATGTATGAGAAAGTCACCTTCAAAATACTTATAGTTTTTAAGAAAAAATGTATATTATATTGTTTCGTTTCTTTTTCAGCAATGTACGAGAAATTCACCTTCAAAATAATTTTAGTTTTGAAGAAAAGAAATCGTTTCGTCTCTCTTACAACAATGATATGAGAAAGTCACCTTCAAAATAATTTTGGTTTTGACGAAAAGAAATCGTTTCGTTTCTCTTACAACAATGTACGAGAAAGTCACCTTCAAAATGATTTTAGTTTAAAAAAAAAAAATATATATATATATATATATATCGTCTCGTTTCTTAAACAACAATGTACGAGAAAGTCACCTTCAAAATGATTGGATTCGTCAGTCACTATTGTTCGTTATTTCTATAAAACTCACTAAGTAAACAATACAAATATATAATGTCATATATGAATGATTATATACGAGGCTCACTTGTCCTCTTGGCGAACTGTTGTTAAATGTGTTTTAAAAATTCGAAGTAAATTCGTTCCGGAGATATACATATCAGTAACAATATTTCATACACTAAAAAGAGTTTTTGTTTTGTTTAATTGAATGAGAATTAATCAAATGTAGAACCGGGTCTATACTGAGCGTTGTTTAAATTAAAAGAAATATTTGTTATTGATTGGTCGTTGATTTACCTACAAGTGTCTATTATGAGGACAATTGGTTACATGGTCCTTCGAGTCCTATTAACCATGCATGGCGGTCTAATACAGCTTTCCCACACTCTGTTTCAGTTGTGCTTTAAGTGTGATAGAGATTGCGGTTTAAGTTAAATCAGTTCAACAATAATGCCACATATTCTCTTCCGTCACACCGGAGTAGAGACATTTCACGCCTCAAATTGGGCCATTTCCCAAACTCGTAAGGCCTTGTAAGGCCTGATAGCTTTCCCGCACGAATGAATTAAAGAGAAGGTTGAGTTCTGGGAAGATGTGAAAAATAATTTGTGAGCGTTATCATTCTTATTATGCAAGTGTGGAAGAACATCAGATAAGACATGTTCCCTGAAAAGCATGGCTCTTCAAATGCCTTCATATTCTAAATCGGGGTAGGATTTTTTACGCCACGTGTTCGTGTAGTCCCATATACATCTTTCTGTGTACAGTGTTTGTAACTTTACCAAGACTTGGCCAAATTTCTTATCATTTTGATGATTCCAGAACCTTGCAATACACAAAGATTCTTATATGCTAGATGATCAACCTTTTCTGGTCAATTCCACACCGTTTCTTTCACAATGCAATCGCATGACCAGAACTCAACTTCATCTTTAATCGTCTAATAATCTACATCTTTAATGAGCATTGTGTTATCGAGCAAGGCATTTTATTTCCATCGCTGATGACTTGCAATAAATCAATCCAGCAATAGACCCTTTTCGTAACTTAATCAAATTTAATGCATAAATCTTTGGTAAGTACCATGTTACAGATTATTCCATTCATCTGCTATGAATAGGTGTATCTCAATAGTCACATTAACGAATTGAATGACGAAAATATAAAGAAAGGAAAAATGAAAGAAACAGAGAAAGATATAGCAATAAAGAAAAAGGAAAAGGTGAAGTTAAATGAAAATAAGACGAAAGGCCCCACTCCCATACCTTCCCCTGATTCATTGTGGTGAAAAGAGTTTGCGAATCATGACGCTATTGAATATTCTTTCACATAATAATTCACATACCAAATTTCTCGCATTTTACGTAGTCAGTTCGGTGCACCCTTCCTACTCCCTCCCGTGAAACAAATCCCCCCCCCCCTCAATGCCTAGACGCTCCCTCCGTAGTAGTTTATGAAACCTTGATTTATGGATATATTCAATATTATTCAATAACAAAATCTTTTTAACAAGTTCCTCTAGATTCTAGATTCTGCAGTATCATTCTGATTCAGCATAATGCTGACGAAGATTAATGAGGTTTTGGTGTTTTATGTTGTTTTATGTTATGTTATAAAACAATTATGTGAGATAAAATTATGTGTGAATGTGTCGTTGTGGTGAAAAGACTTTTTTTTAATGACGCTGTTGATTTTTTCTTTAAACAGTAATTCACATTCGCAATTCAACGGTCGTCACACTTAAAGGTGAAATTCAAAGAAAATCACAAATATGTCAACTAATGTATCAATAGAAACTGGTAAGCTAACAGATGGCGATCGTACACGTTTTAGGTCAACTGCATATCGGGTGCCTTATAAAAAATACAAATACAATCACCTCCATAGCAGCTGAGATATAAGACAGATTCCCCGAAAAAATAACTATATTTTAATGACGTCACTATATGGACCAATACTGCCCAAGCAGACGACATTCCATAAAGAATGAACATTATTGCAAAGCTATTATTAGTCAAATTATCATGAGTTTAGTGTATATAAATGTAATGGCATGTCAAACCATTAGGGATATGACCCGATTCTGATAACTAAAATCTTTTGCTTGTAAATACACAGGATAGGAGATAATTAACAATCAAAGAAACCAGACTTTCAAATTAAAATCCCCCGGAATGATATTAAGGACGGCATTTGTTCCCTGTTGAAACGCCGAACATACCGCGGTGTGTGCAGCTGAATATACAATGGCGTCTTATTTTGTTGACATGCGACAGATTCCTTTATTTTTGTATCGCTGCATTTGTCATCAAAATAAAAACATGCGCGGGGTTTAGAGTGAGGCAATAAATAATATACATTTAGCCTGACGGTAGTGAAGTAAGAGAAAGAACTCAAGAGAAGATGAAAACACAGGCACTGAAAATGTGTGAGATGTCATGGGACATCGTCTGCTCGTAACACAATACATTAGAGGAAGAAAAAAAAATCACTCAGTGGGTAAAATTACAAAATGAATGTATTTTTATTTTTGAAAAAATACTAGACTTCTTCACGGTGCATTTACTATTTGGGGCCAGTCACCACGAAATGAGTCCAGTGTCGCATTAGCCTCAATCGTAGTAATAGCGATGTATAGTGTGTATGTACTGAAAATTGACCCACCTACCACATTTAAGATTTTTCCAAAAATCGACTTATTAATGTCTTGTAGTTTATGTCCCCAGAGCTTAGGTCACGAAAATATCTCCTTCTAACATTTTTTGGCAAATAATATAGGCTATGTAATCTGAAATTATCACGAAAATGATGCATTTCTCAAAACTGGGTTATCCCATTGTTTATAAAGTCCAATTAGGTTTTTGTTCATATCTCTGGATACATTGAAAATATTCAAAAGTTATTTATCAAATCGAAAACAATTTGTTGTATTAAATAAAAACAAATCACAGTTACAGCCAATTAGATGTGGAGTGCCACAAGGTTCCATTCTTGGACCCCTTTTATTTATTTTGTATATAAATGATATTGTCAATGCTTCAAAAATTTTAAAATGTATTCTGTTTGCAGATGACACCAGTATTTTCCTTTCACACAAAAACAAACATACTCTTGAAACTACATTTAATATTGAGATTGGATTAGTTGTTCAATGGTTTTATGCTAATAAACTTTCCATTAATGAAAAGAAAACCAATTTTATGATTTTTACCAAAAAGAATCTAAATAAAGATTCAATAACAATCAAACTAGGTAATGTAAACATTCAGAGAGTTTCTTCAGCAAAGTTTTTGGGTGTTATTATTGATGATAAGTTCTCCTGGTCTAATCATATTGGTGTCATCTGCAACAAATTATCTAAAATTATTGGTGTCATGTACAGATTGAAATCTCTCCCTAAAATTATACTCAAAATGATATACTATGCAATTGTGTACCCTTACTTACATTATGCTATTATTGTATGGGGCAATGCTGCTTTAATTTATCAAGATAGACTGTTTAAATTACAAAAACGTGCAATAAGAATTATTAATCATTCTTCTTTTCTTGCCCATACCAATCCAATATTTTACTCATTAAACATGTTGCCATTTAGGGATGTATATTTATTACAAGTAGGTGTTTTTATGTATTTATGTCACCACAATCTTATTCCTGATTCTATTTCCAAATTGTTTATTTTAAACTGTACTATTCATAGTTATAATACTAGAAATGCTAAACAATTTCACTTGCCATTGACTCGTACAGTACTAAACCAAAACATTATTATTTTCCAAGGACCCTTTTTATGGAACACTCTTCCCCATTATATTCATAATTCTGTTAGTGTAAATGTTTTTAAACGTAGGTATAAGAAATTTCTTTTAGATAAACTGCAATAATCATTTAAATTCAAGACATATTTTATTTGATGTTGTATGTATGTTTGTTGTCTTGATTTGTGTATAGTATAATGTTTAGTAACGGATATATTTCATTTGTTTTTATTATAAAAAAAGGGTCAACCTTTATATAAGGATTATTTTTTTCCTTACAGGTTGCAACCTATTCAGTTTATTTGTTGTCCAAATGTCAAATATGTTCTTAATGTGTATTTTATGTTATATAGCTGGTTGTTATTTGAGATGTTGTCTTTTTAACTGAATGAAATAAAATTGAATTGAATTGAATTGAATTGAATTGAATTGAATTGAATTTATCAATTTTAATGTGTGACCCCTTAATTTAAAGCTTACTTAATGTAGATTCATATAATACTTAAAAACAGGAATACAAATTTTGACCAACTGGACTCATTTCGTGGTGACAGGCCCCATTTTACTTAGGGAATTGTCGATTGCTGTTTTCAAACCAATTTAAATTCGCGCGTCATTTTGGACTGAATTTCCAAATGAAAAATTATATCTTTAAAATGTTTTTACTTATTCACATAAAAAACTAATTTTAAATTAAACGTTTTTGTTCTGTCTTTCATTTTGTGTATCTTTTTAGAACTTTCGGATAAATGCAAAGCATCCAATATTGTCTGGGGATGGTCTCTCTACATTGATGTTCCCTCTCCGTGGAGCATGGGTGGAGCCGAGTTTAAATTTAGCCTCCAGACTGATCGTTCCATCGAAAACACCACCGTCAGATCGCACCGACCCTATCAGCCCAACACGTGGGTGCACGTCGCCGTTTCTTACGACGGCTGGATGATGAGGCTATACCTGGATGGCGCCATGGTTGGTGCTGCCATTGGACAACGGGGTGACGTTTTTAGCATGGCGTCACAGCGATGTAAAGATTTCAGCCTCGGAGGGAGCCGAGTGCACTGGGCACCGTTTCGGGGAGCGATCGGACATCTTCGGATTTCGGACGAAATAAGATCGCACGCAGACATCAAAACGTCTGCATCGCTCCTCGTAACAGACGCAGGACCTGGGTTCATCATCTCCGAAGACTTTGATTCCGAACTTGTCAACTGGAGTCCAAGCGAGATGAGGGAACCGGAGACAGTGGTCTCCGATATACAGAGGCATCCATCTTACCCTCACGTGACCGCCCCAAAGTGTGGTGTCACCGTTTGTGATAATCCCGAAGTGGCACGAAGCTACATCAACAACCCACAACTTCGACGCCCAGTGATCCTCCGATTCCGTCCGATCGTGTTTGCCGAAGACGACGGCTCCAATCCGACTGTCAGTTCGGCTGATCTTCTGATGCAGCATCGGCTTTTGTCGGCGGCATACGGTGCTCATAACATTACGTGGCGTGACGTCGGGATAACGGTAGTGAGGAATTCGTCGCTTCGCCGTCGGCTCGTCATAGCGGGATGCGACAATAAGATTGGTAACAGAAGATGCGACCTGGACTGCAAATATCACATTACAGGGTAAATTATCAGATGATGTTAACAAACAAATGATACTTGGTCTTTCCAAATGTCTTCTCGTATTCAATTTAACACACGCCCGCAAACAAAATAACTTGAAACTGTGATCAAAGAGTCTTTGCAAAGCGATTTTATTACTCGTAATAATATTCTAAATAGAAAGGGACACGACCAAGGGGGCATCAATATTGTCATCATAACACATTTGGGCTCAATATCAAATTAACCGTGAACAATAATCCCATACAAATTCGATAGATAAAATCATTTTAAATGGAAAATAGAATGACCCTGCCCCAAACACAGAGTCCGCTAATATGATTAGTAGGTGATTATAATATAGAAACTGTTTTAAAAGGCACTTTGTTAGAGATGACAAATTATACTTAGCCTACTGCCATCTATACGATCTGACTACTATCCGATTTTGGAATAATTTGCTATAACATTTGATGTGAATAATCAAAATTCTAAAATGTTAATGATCAAGGATCTGGATCGTCATATGATTTGTAACATCTAAATTTCAATGGATTTCAAGCTTCCTTGGAGGAGGAAATGCTAAATCGGCTCAGAATCGTAGTGACGTCACACTAGTAGTACGATTGTCTATACGATTTGAAGCCGATTCGGCTCTTATTAGGACTGAAGGCTTAAATGCTCTAACATTTTTATTTTTAGTATTCGTATCATTATTCAGAACCAGAATTAAAAAAAAAAAGATATGACGTTGGTTTAGAGTTCGAAATCAAAAATAATTGCAATTTCTTAAAAAATCGGATCGCAGAAGGAACGTATACAGTGTGCGTTGAGGTTAAAGCTATACCAGTTTTGGAAACGCCCCCTCTCAAAAATTAAAATTGGAAGCTTTTATTACCAATTATGTGAAAGAATATGTTTTTACTAATACGTGATGATGCAATTTTTTCCGGGAAACTGCCTACTAATTGATGTATTTGGTAAATTATCATATCGATCCGGCCTGGATAGATATCGCGAATGCACTTCAACATTGAACATTATTTTGGGCATATATTTCTGTTTTTTGCGAATTTAGGCTGAATTATTGCCATCTAAACCTCTGAAAGCAATATTTAAACAATATTGAATGAATATTTTGCACCCAAAACCCTTGAACCGCAATTTTACCACTACCAGTCTTTACCTTTAATAATCAATTATATTTTCAGTTATGACGGTGGTGATTGTGACGAGGTGCAAACCGAATGTCCTGATGATCTGAAAGGTGACGGGGTGTGCCAACCTGAATGTAACAAGGCATACCATGACTGGGATGAGGGGGACTGTTGTACCCCTATTAACACCACCTATCCCCCCTCCTGTGCCGACCCCACCTCACCGTACAGGTAATGGTTACATGTCGGGAAATCCACCTTTGTAATAAGATGATTTGCATAAAAGCGGAAGAATAAGATAAACATATTGGCGAAAGTTATAAATCGGACCAATAAGTTGAGAGTTATGAATGTTTAAAGTATGAGATCACTAAATCTAGCTATGCGAGCTTCAAATTGGCAATTTGTTAAATAGATTGTGACGTATATAGTCACGAAAAACTGTCCCGTAACGTTTTTCGTGTACAATCGATTACCCATAAGTGCCTTCTCCCTTGGGGCAATATTCGAGATATATTAGGGATAGCATATTATTATGGGTCCTCTAACCCCCACCTGCTCTCTCCGTAGCCTTCATCCTCGCTCATTTTCACACTCACCACTCTTTCTTCCTTTCATTCCCCCTGTCCCCCATCTGTTTTTCACTCTTTGTCTGTGTCTACTATTCCCTATACACCTTATACAAGAAATGTTTGTTATGATATATGGCATTATAATTACTCTTAAGTCTTAAAGGTGAAATTCAAAGAAGATCACAAATATTTCAACTAATGTATCACAAGAAACTGGTAAGCTAACAGATGGCCATCGTACAAGCCTGACGGTGGTGAAGTAAGAGAAAGAACTCGAGAGAAGATGAAAACACAGGCACTGAAAATGTATGAGATGTCATGGGACATCGTCTGCTTGTGCAAGTCATGTCCATACTGTGATCTCACACATCTCAGCAGCGTTCGGAGAGCTCTTCAGGTGCTATGCCGGGGCTGTATTTAAGCGTTTTGTAATTTATAATAATCATTACTTCGAATGTTTCCAAGCATTGAATTTTGATAACCTTGTCGAATCAAAGTTTGAACTTTGCAATAATAACAATAAAGTTAGTTTTTGAAAATCAATGAATATCTACTTTAACTATGTTTTTTAAATTGGTAATACCATTTCTTGAGGAAAAAACAAGGGTTTTACGAACGAATGCCAAGAAACCTCCTGAACAACGATCAATCATTCTTTAAGGAACGAAATTATATAATTTATAATTTTGTGACATTCAGGTCCTACATTTCTGCAGAAGAGCTCAAAGCAGTCGTTCATCTCAATAACTCTGACGCCCTCAATGTCTTCTTTGTGGACTTCGTCGACGTTGACATCGAAGGGTTTGCGACGATGCCGTGGGAGGTCACCGCTCATTCGGTCAAAGGTAAGAGGTTGGAGGCAGCATGGTGTGCAAACAGAGGTGTCACTAATATGTTTAAAGGATGTTCGGACCAAAATTACTAATTCATTCAGGTTGGGATCGTCTTCGATCATGAGAGCTTGCTCTGACCTCTTCATAACAAATTCCAGTCCATGCACTGCTTGATGTTGTCTAACCAAGTGATTCGTTGCCCCAAAATGTTCATACTATTAAACAAAATTGTCTTCAGATTTTCAGGTTTGCAGAGGAGGGTAGTACGGTTTTTAGATCTTAATATTAAACTGACAGTAAGTACAATTTATAAAGAAAATCTTCAAGTACAAGTCTAGATACTGTGGCTTAATAATGGGGGCACACACCCATATAAAAGATAAATGATTAGCTAAGAGTGGAAAATGAACGTGACAAAAAGACGATGCTATCCGTTCCACATATTTCCCCTTATCATTGGTCTTGTTAATCATATTGCATTCAACGACTTGGATCAGTAGCCCCTCAAATTTACGACACTGCCACAATCTGACTAGGATTTTACATTTAAAATCCTAATGATCGATTATTTGTATAGGCATAATTATATATTTGCTAAAATCTAAATTTTCAAGCGATGTCATGCTCCCTTTGAGGAAGAAAAGCCGTAGTGACGCCAAACCATTTGTGCAATATTGTCTTCGATTTGAAGCCGATTCGGCTTTTAATCTGTCTAGGAAAGTTAAAGGCATTCCGGTTGTTAGTAGGCCTATTTTTACTTGTATTAGAAGCTAAATCAGAAAGATCATGTTTGTTTAGATTTCCATATCTTATATAACTGTCATTTCTTCGAACATCGAATCGCAGAAGGATCGTGTAGTGGTCGGTTTAATGCATCCGCATTTAGTTCGAGTCAATGAATCTGTTAAACAGATTCCGTTTGGCATCCGACACGATTCAAGATGCTAAGTCGAAAATTTCTCTCTTTCATAATCTCTCTATATAGGCGGCGTTGTCATCCAAGGCGGTGCTCGTCTCACCAACAACTCTCTCATCCACGAGATGGGCCATGCGCTCGGCTTGCTCCACGTTCACCACGGCGTCTCGGAGATGAGCTGCACCGACGAGTGCTACGAGCTCGCCGCCTCGCTGGAGAGCGGCGATCTCGTCGAGGACACCAACCCGACGCCGACAAACCATCACTGTCGAGATCCTACTTCGGCGGAGAGTCGGGATGGGACGTGCGGAGATGAAGAACGATGGAGGGCGTTTATTGATACACCCTTTAAGAATTTCATGAGCTATTCAGGTTTGAAGAGTCATATTAAACTTCGATATGTTGATGTATTTCGTGGGGCCCGTTACATAAAACTTACCATTTGCCATCAATGACAACTACCACGGTAACAGGGCTCAACAGCCAATCAAAATCAAAGTTTCCTTGGTAGTTACCATTTGTGGTATAAATGTTACCATCAATGGTAAGTTTTATGCAACGGGGCCCAGTTTAAATAATAAATCTGATCAAGAAGACAACACGAGTGCTATAAGAAAAACAAAAACAGAGATTTCCATTATAGTTGACACGATTTGCCTACGAAGTAAGCAAAATATAAACAGGTATTACGGCATTTCTTGCGGAGATTTTTCAAAATTCATTTGACAGGATACACAAATAATATGAATGTAACTGAAAGCATCAAACAGAATAAATAGGTTTGCATCGAGAAATGGAGAAGAAAAAACACCTAAAATCTCAATATTGTACCACTTGATATACATTGTATATGAGTGTCTTTCGATCGATACGCTTATAATCTTCTCGAGATTTTCTGCATTATGATGCATGTTTATGGTATTAAGATCTCATTTTCAACCACTCCTTTATTTTGCACCCCTTTTTTCTACCACCCCTTTATTTTGCACCCCCTTTTCTACAACTTCTTCATTTTGTACCCCTTATTCAGATTCCTCATGTACCAGTCACTTCACCCCTCAGCAGGCTGCCCGCATGCACTGCTACATCGACCTCATGTACCCCTCCTGGGACCCCTCCCCAACCCCCGGAACCGTACCCCTCCCTCCAAGGGTCATGGAGGAGGGTCCAGAGGGCGGGGTGACGATCGCCTGGTTGCCGCCCTTGAGCGGATACCATGGCAAGGACGAGTCGGGATGCTCAGAGTGCACGACGGAGAACGCCTTCGTCCAGTACGCGTCCAGGGCGACGTCCGCTAAGAATGGGAGGTTGACGCAGGCAACAGGTAATTATACACCTTCTTATACTCCTTCTAAAGAAAAAATCAAGCTAACTATTTCGTAACTAAATAAGCTATTTGACGCAACATGATCAGTTCATGAAAATGGTGAGTCCCTATATTCTCTCTTACCTTCCCTCTTCTTTTCTTTCGCTGTCTGTAATTTTGAGTATTTATCTTTAATCCTTTTTATTTGTGTGTCTGTAAATAAGCACTGTTGTTTTTCATCACATCACTGTAGAGTATAGTAGCTGCGCTATATAAATTAATCTAATTGTAATTATTATTATTATTTTATATGAGGTATGTATGTTATATTGATAGTATTTGTTATTTATATCGTTTGTCATGCCAGTGGAGGAAATTTTCCTGCGTCTATGAAATACGGATCAATCAATAATCCAAATCTGAATCCGAATCACAATTAGATGTAAACAATTTTAAAAATTGTATCAATTTCCACCAGGCCCACCTGATGCGAAGCAATGTGATGTAAACCAGCAAGGCTGGATGGCGTTCACGTCGGGTAGCGCTGTCTGCAGCGATTGCCACCTCGATCTCGAATTCGAGCACCGTGTCGTTCCAGCTCGAATCTCCATCTGGGTCAGCTATGTCCACCGCTCTCGTGACGCAATCCGTGACGTCATCCTTCGGTATGATGGTAAGTAAAAGATGCAAGATGTCAACAGAGAACTTCATGATGATGCATTTATCCTAACCAGATGAAATCGAATGACGTTCTATACCCTTTTAAACAAGCCGAACTAGAGGGGACAATATCGAATGCTTTTCTATGAAAATTATGAATTTTTATAAATAATAATAATGATAAAGAATAAGCGCATTTATCTAATTAGTTACTCAAAGCGCTATACAAAACAAAATACACCAATCATCTCTCTCCAGAATTTTAACAACATAATAATTTGTAACTCTGAGTAAATAAAACCGTGTTAACATGTTTCTGAAAGGGGTCTGATTTAAAACTTTTTAAATATGTTTCTTCTCATAAATCCAGACAATACGCGAGAATCACTCGGTCCCGTCTCCGTGGACTGCGACATCCCTTTCACGTCCCGGCTCTTCACCGAGAAACGCCTGGTTGGCATCATGATCGATGTCAGCGGCTTATACACCATCATCGACGCCGTACAGGTCGTCTCGGCTTCGCACGCACCCGCCTGCCAGGCGTGCATGCCCCATCAATATCGTGTCATTAGGGATCCGCCCTTCGAAAGCGACGATGGCGTCGTTGTTATTGTTGAGAACACGTGGTTTGAAGACAGGTTCGTCTAGATGATGTTGTAAAATTTCAATATGCTTTCTGAAGCAGTAATTCATTTGCGTAATAATTGGTATAGTTGATGTGGACATGATCATCTTTACCGATAATAACATAATATTTAATTTTAGATGTAAGTGTTTATTTCATAGTCAAAATAGACAGTTGTACAAGTAGACCATAATTGTACAAAGATATATTACAATATAGCATACATGGCCCAGGGCAATGGACTTGCCAAAGAGGGGCATAACATAATTATGAATATAGGCCTATATCATAGTTGTACAGATAGGATACTTATTTCAAATGAGATAATATACATTAAAATTAATAATTAATATTTTAGAAATGATAAATTTCAAACAGAAAATGTTTACTTCAGCAATGCCTCAAAAGAGTTATGAAATCTCCAATACTGATATACATTCGACCAAGTTATGAAAGTAACGAATCCCCCCAATAAAATTTGTGACCATGACTGTATTCGGTAATAATAGGCACCCAAGACAAACTACTTCCAATGAAAATCTCTTTAGATAGGTAATTTATATCGAATCAGTCAATGAAGATATATTCTGTATCCTAACTTTTCTGTAGATGGATAGCAGAAGAAGTTGACTATTCGTACCGCATCCAAGCCATATCAGGAGAGCTGAGCGGCCTCCCGTCACCACCGGCTAGGTACCAGAGAGGAGAGCCGTTCTGCGGCAACGGAAGAACAGAGAGGTAATAATATTCCGTTCCTATATATAGCGCATAACACATTATGCGTTAACGTTTCTATTCGCTTCCAAAGAGCCATTTACCTCACCTGGGTGGAGTGCGGCAGATATGGATTAACGTCTAGCCAAAATACGTTAGTGTTGTGGCAGTTAAATCGCTACATACAACATGTTCAATTCAATTCAATTCAATTCAATTTCGGTTTATTAATATCAACATATACAATGTACAATGCAGTAGTCCAGGGACCAATAATGCAATGTTTACAATGTGCATAAAAACAGGAATGATCATATAAATGTACAATAAAAATGATAAAATATAAAGTTAAAATTATTGCTCATACCTAAAGTTATATACATATATAAATAAATGATAATAGATGGATGATAATAAATGTTGAACCAGTTATTGCAAGTACAAATAATCTTTAAATTTAACAGTTATTTAAAAAAAATATATATATATACATAATATATAGAGGGAGAGAGAGAGAGAGAGAGAGGAAATTATTATATTGCAGTTGTTAACATGAGATCCATAGACTGAAAAATTATACATGCAGGTGTGTCTGTTGTGTGACAGGTAAGGTCAAATTATGTTGAATATAATTATTACATTAAGAATAATATATCATTAAAGCATTTCATATAAAGTGATGTATAGTGCCCATGAGCATACATAAATTCTCATAATTGTTGAGTTTCACATTAAATTTTAAATTGGAGTTGAGTTACAATCATGTTATTGCAGCAGAATTATACACGGTGGTTTAAGAATGAACGCCATTATGGCTCTCAACAGATGAATAATTATGAACACGAGGAGGGGCGGTGTGATGGCTCAGTGATAGAGCAGTGGTCTGGTAATCGGGAGGGTTAGTAACCTTTGGTAAAGCATTAATTCTCACTTTTAAGTCCCTCGAAGAGGGCTTAAAGCTGTCGGTCCCCTGGTTGCTTATACGAGCATGCACATGTTTTTTTATTGTAAAAAAACAAACCACCAATATATTTGCTGGTATAATGGTATTGTCGATATCTGAAGTACTGAAAACGCAGCAGCTAGGTAGTTTGAAGAGGCTGAAGAGGCTGAAGTGGCCGTCATCTTGGAGAACAAAAGGGGGTTAAAAAGTAAGAGAATTAACATGATTAAGTCAGAGAATTGATCTTTTGCTTCTTTTTGCAGGTTTCCTGTTAGTAGCGAGGAATGTGATGATGGTAATCATATTGATGGTGATGGTTGCGACAAACTGTGCCAACTGGAAAGGAATTTCATTTGTGAAGGTAGGAAAATTAGTCATTTTAATTATTTATTTACATATTTTCGTTTAAAAACAACATAACCTGGGTAAATACGCGAGTGGAGAGCCATGTTCAGCTGTAATATTCAGGAAACAACGGATTTGTGTAGTGCCTGTTAGAATTCAGCTGTTTTAAGTTTTGAATTTAAAGAATGAGTAGGCCTATTTCGTCGACGTTAATCATTTTTAAATCATGCTTTATTGTTTCATGTGAGGTGGAATGATAATTGGTTCACTCATATCACTGCAAAAAAAGAAAGAACTAAATAATGATAATAACAATAATAAAATGCACCGTGATGTCATATTCTGTTATGGTATCTTCTTTGCTAAAATACTTGCCATTTCAAGGCAGATGTAACACATAATTGTATTTATCATACCACGATCGTAATAAAGTCACTGTTATCAGTTCTGCGAATCAACATCTAGATTTTCTGCTAAAGAGTACCGAAATAAATAATAGGTTTGCGGTGAAGCTAATACACAGGCTCTGTTGTTTAGAATCAGTAACCTGGACGCCGAGCGAATGTAACGTTAGCACTTTGGTACTCTATTTCCCTTATAACGGTGGCAGCGGTGGGATGCAAATCCACATCATCGAAATGAAAATGCTGGTGCCCAATGCTTCTGTCTGGGTGCGCCTTTAAAGTTGGTCTTCTCTGTTTACAAAATAAAGACGTCAATTTCCTATTGAAATAGAGTATTGTCCTCCAAATAGACACTTCCAATGCCTGATATGTAGACATGTATAAAGGTAATCAACTATAACAAGAGGTTATTATATATAAAAACAATTGCTTCTTCCAAATTAAGTAAAAACATTACAAATTCAAGATTTTGTTGTGGAGGGGGGGGGGGGGGGCCTTAACTCTCAAAATAGGTATGCGTAATTTCGCCTGTTTTAAAAAGTAATTTCAGTATTCAACTGTTTAAGAGGAATATTGTCCTACATACCAAATTATCGAGAAACCCGCTGTATCAACATTATTTCTCCTTTTGTGGCATTTTCTGAAACTGCACCTGAAAATTTAGATTGAATTGTATGTACATCTTTTTCCTCTCTCGAAGGGGAACCAAGCCGATGTCGTCGCTACCTCGGAGACGGCGTGTGCGAGGAGTTCGAGAGGACCACCAGTGAGTTAGACTGTGGGTTCTATACCCCTCCCGGTTACACGGACCAGTGGGCTACTAGCGCCAAAGCTAACCCGATCTACCAGACGCCCGATTGCCCCGTGGCACCACTACTCGGGCAACCAAGAGAAGGCAGGGTGAGTTAAACTTAAAGGGATAGTGGAGTTCTGTTTTCAGACCGCAAATGCTTTCAAACTGCATGGTTATTGCTCCTATTCTTTATATCTATAACATTTCTAGTGCCCTTTTAGAACCTAAAATTGGTATGAAGTATTTTAGACCTCAAATGTTTGAAATTTAGCCAATACGATCATACCAATGCAGCTCCACTCTAAAAAAAATACGGTGACCGTTAATTAATTATTTAATTGAAAATAATAATACAAGGGCCGGCTGGTTGTGCGTAATATAACTAACACGAAAATGCCAACAAAAAGCCAACATCGGCATTGGCTGAAATACGACGTACAAGGCGCTATTTTTTTTTCAACGGCTTTTTCAAATTATTTAATATTTGTGGTGGTATACAAGTATTAGAAGAAATCGTTATATTTATGGATATTTCAGCCGTCTCCAAAGTGATTTTGATCAAACAAAGATGATTTTGTCATTTATATTGTATGTTCTTTCAAATTTGACACTCATTTTTTCATTATCTCACACAAAATTATTTTGTGTAGCGCCCTCTGCAACAGAACTCAACTATCCCTTTAAGCTTTTATAATAATTCCCTTCACATTTCGTCTCTACTAAGATTTTTGAAAAAGTTTAATCAGCGGTAGATGTGAAGGCATTTCTATTTGAAGTTCCAAATACAGTAAAAACCTGTCTTTTAAGGCCAACCACAGAAAACAGAGGAAAAATGGCCACTGTTTTCCGGTGGCCTATCTAGACATGTTCTTCAACACATGTTTCCGTCAAGATGGCAGGCGATATAGATGACCATTGTAGACAGGTGGTCTTTATAGAAAGGTGGCCTACAAGCAAAAGTATGACTGTATTCATATTGAGATACGACTTTAATCGCGGGACATTGTATGTCTTTCAGAAGGAGAAGTCAACATTTGCCCTTCTCTAACCAGGTGTTAATACCTGACAGGATTTATTCCTTGAAATGAACTGTGCGCTGATTACTGCTGCCGGGGCTGAAGCTGGAATAATAACATCCAAACTTCTTTGGAAGCACGTAGGGACGTTATATCATAATGCGATATGCGCTTTTTAAGAGCTTATCATTATCATTACCATTACTAGTATTACCAGTATAAGACGAGTAGTAGTAGCAGCAGCAGCAGTAGTAAAGGTTGGGTCTGTAGGAAATTGTGTTAAAGAGAAGCGGATTGATATGGATGGGTCATATTATGTGCTGAGAAGGGAAGATGGTGAACCTGTGAAAAGAGCGTGGGATCTGGAAGTGGATGGCATAAGAGGGAAAATAAGACCAAAGATTTCATTGAAAGATGTGGTAAAGAAAGAAAACAGTTGGTCCTAAGGTTGGTCTAAATGGTGTTCAAGACAAGACAAAGTGGAGGGAGGGACTGTTATCATGGCGCGAAAGTCAGATGACAAGTTTCATCGTAGTAGTAGTAGTAGTAGTAGTATTCCGGAGATCGTAATATAGTAGATGATTCAAAGTGCCTAAATGCATCTGATCTATTTCTTTTTCAGGGGTGCATCCAAAGGCTAACGTCAAATGACGCATGGTATCCGTGCGGAGAAGGGCGCGAAAATTCAACAGATTATTGGCTGAAGGTAACGACTACAAACCAAAAATGTTTCAAGATGAATGAATAATATTATATACAATAAGGTGATGTTTTTAAAATATAATAATCTGTATAACTCAGCTGCATTGTTCGCCTGTTTAGTTAACATATTGCATAATTATGTGTTTAGTTTGCTCCATATTATGCATTCAATTTATGAGATGGAGTCAATTATCAAGTGAATTGTTTAAAATGAGTATTATGATCATGACTGCAATCCGGTTTAAACGATTCAGAACATTAGTATCCAAAGTGTGTATTTGTGTGTAAACAAACCTATTCACAAGTGGAAATTCTTCATAGAGTGAATTACTTTTACGCACAAGATGCGACATAGGAACCGAGACCATTAAGCCTAGTTTTTGAGTATTTTTGTAGCATACAAACATCCCCGATTTGTTCAAAAAAAAGAAAAAAGAAATTTAAGGAATCAAGTCAGACGAAGATGACAGATCATTGAATTCTTGTTTCAAAATGCATAGATGACAAGTTTTGTTGTAGATAATTGTTTTTGATCACATCTAACAAATTTGTTAATCTCCCAATATCTAGCTCGGATTTCAGAATCCGGTTATTGCAACATCCGTCATAGTCCACATCGCAGGAGTCAGCTCTTTCGATTTCGACCAATCACATCCTCGGATATCCGTTGAACTTCTTGATCCGACAGGACTATCTCGCATTCAACGAATCGACTATGTCCCGGTCACTTGTGATCCGAACCAGATTTCCTTTGACATCAGTCATGACCTGAGCAAACCGTTTGCATACACACAATTCATTAAGATATGGTTATCATCACCGCAAATCGCCATTTCAGGTATCCGGCTTCGGTCGTTTGATTATTTGAATCCTGTAGCGTTATCAATGTGTCAAGGAAACCAGGTTTTTAATCCGAAATTGGGGCAGTGCATGAACTACCAATGCGAAAGACCGGTTGCGGAGAAACCGAGTATTCGAAACGCAAATGTGACTTGCCCTGGACTCGCGGATGGCGACACCTGTAAGGTGCAGTGCATGTCGGGATACAGACCGACTAAACCGATCGTGGTAAGAAGAGATATATAAAGCAATATATACTGGCCTATATAAAGAGGAGATAATGGTTTTCAAAAGTCAGGAGCCAAGCTCAAATAATTTTGTTTAAAATTATTATGCAATCTCTTTAATGTTTGGATGTACTCATCTCATACACAACCTTTATAAAAATAAAAAAATCTATTCGTAGCAATAAACATCTCTTTGATGAATATAATTATAATGGCATAGTCTATCCATTTAAAACATTTTCCATAGCATGCATGAAGACCCGTTATAGGTATGTGTTTTGATAGCATTAATTCTTATGGAAATGGTTCAGTGAAAATGGTAGCTATAGACACACAATATCGGGAACAAACTATTTTCTCTTTTCAAATCTATTTTAAATATCACTCTGAAATAAAACATAAGATCAAGGCCTATTGCCGAAAATTAAGGCGTGTTTTGAAAAACTTCTTGTTTGGTTAAGTTTGTTAGTTTTATCTGACGGCTAAGAAAGCATATGAAAGTTTGTAATTAAGCAACCAGGGGGCCGACGGCTTTAAGTCTTTTCCGAGGGATTTTATAATGAGGATTATTTTTTACCAAATGAAAGTAGCCCATCGACTAGGTTCGAACCTAGGACCTTACGGTTACAAGAACACTGCTCCACCATTGAGCCATTGCGCCTCATCACACTTGAATATCAATTTTTTCTTCTTCATTCAATTTTACTGCAAAATAAAGCTCCAGAATATTGCCGGAAGTTGGGAGGGACCTTCGATTATGTGTAAGGCGGTGGATTGCGGGATACCTCCGCTCGACCCTAGTCTGGCTACGGCCGCCTGCCCGACTGGGACGCGGTATGGTAGCGAGTGCACCTTTAAATGCATCCCACCCGCAAAATTACAAGGTAATATATTGGGAGTCTGGCCTGTATAATAATAATAATGATGATAACATAATTTGTAATGCGCCTAATATTATATGTTTTTAGGTGCCATTGTGCTGTTGTCCTTGAAGCCTTTTGTTACTTCTACCCCAAGTATAGCTAGGACAGCAGCCCCCAAATTACAACGTTTTTTTAATAATACATAATAAGAATACGAACAGGAATAGTTACTACAGAACGAAATCACAATATTTTTTTAATTGCTTAGAGGATTTGATCAAGTGTTTTTTGTATATAGTTTTAAAAATGTGTAGGGATGGAGCAGTTTGGAGAAGAGGAGGGAGGCTATTCCATAATTTGGGAGCGGCTACGCCTATGAAACGGGGGAGGGGTACGTTAACACACAACGCAGGCTTCAGTCATACGCCTGGGTTGGATTTGAACCCGCGATCTTTGGTTCGACATGCAAATAATTTCATCTACTTTATTCTTATCTTATACCCTCTTCCCCTTATTAAAAAACCAACATAATATCATGGTACCCTTTTTAATCAGGCACGGATAACACCCTACGATGCGAGGAAGATGGCTTATTCTCGCTCTCCCAGTCGTTTTGTCAGGTATTGTGCGATGCCCCGCCCACCCCGCCCCACGCCATGCTACAGAGTCAAGACTGCAGAAGCGACGGCCACAATGTCGGCAGCACCTGTAAATTCAGGTGCAAGGCTGGATTCACGTCTGTTTATAAGAAAGGCCGGTAAGTCATATGTTGTTCTATCCCGTGTTCTGTCTATATTTTTATCTTTCAATTTTACTGCAAAATAAAGCTCTAGAAGACTGAGATTGATAATCTAGAACACTTCAAATCGTTCTTCAAAACCCTCCATTCAGGCAAATGTGAAAATATTGACTTCATCGGAGGAAAGTTCGTTAAAAAAAAACAGATATCTGGCGCCGTATAAATGCTATGGTCTATTGATAGAAATTGTAAAAAGCTTAGTTGCGAGTACTATATAAAACATGTGAAACAGGAACATAATTATGGACATAATAATAATGGTGAAAATAGTGGGTTCTAATACAGAGCGCATATGTCAGACTTGACCACCCTGGCGCTCCACAATGAAACATAATGAATAATTATGTAAATTTAAACCATATATCATATTTAGAATACCGGTAGATTATATAAAGAATATAGAAAAACAGATAACAAATATCCCGACAAATATACATAAAATATATTTAGTATAAAATAGTTACAGGCTGTTTAAAGCCTGACTGCACTAGTTTGGCCAGGAGGGATTAGACCTCCCAGCGTGGTCACTGACAGATGGTTATCACATTAGCTCTCAATTAACATAAGAAAAAGTGGATCATGGGGACCAATGGTCACCGATTAGGCATTGCTTGCTATATAGAGGGAGCAAGTAGCTACAAGTAGTACAGTGGTCCTTAAAAGATTCATTTTCACTCATCCTATCCCCTCCGCTGTAGACCATCGCGGGTTGCTCGCTACCAGTGCAGCGAGAATGCGACATGGATTGGGTACGGATGTGAACAGGTGACCTGTCCGCCACTTAGCTTGCTCCATTACGGACTCTTCAACTGCACCAACGATTTCAACTACAAGAGCCAATGTACCCTCTACTGCCCCGGTGAAAATGTGGTAAATATTTGATAGAAATGTGTGGTAAGATAGCAGGCTATCTTGCTAGTATATATATCTCTTACATTCTTAACTATTCTTTCTAGAATAGTGAACCATATGCCACTCTCAACATGCTCTAACAATTTTGGTGATAATGATAAGAATAATTAGCCTAGAAGAGGAGGAGGAGGAGGAGGATGAGGAGGAGGAGGAGTTGTTTTAAAGCTTATCTGCCGTAGTTTATAGGAGGGATTAGACTGCCCTGCAAGGTCACTGGACAGGTGGTTATCTCATCAACTCAGCTCTCAGTTAACATAAGAAAAAGAGGATCATGGGGGACCAATGGTCACCGATTAGTCATTGTTTGTTATAGAGGGCGCAAGTAGCTACAAGTAGTGCAGTGGGCCTTTAAGTCAAGGCACCTACAAAGTAGTTTATTACTCTATTATTACTTTATTATCCATATTCTGGTGACGTTTCCACTAGCCCACAGCACCTCTCTAGTAATAACACCTTTATCATTTGTTTAGAAACGTTTGTTTGTTTGTTTATTTATTTAAATACGGTGATTAAAAAACATGCTTTCAGCTTAGCATAGCTGTTTTTCAGCATGTCCGTGCATGGTACGATAAAATACATATGCATAAACAGATAAAACACAAAAAATAAACAATAACAAATACATAATATAAAATAAGTAAATGTAAAGAAAGAAAAATGTAAAATGTTACTTTGTAATTCCAGGTTCCGAGCACCATTACCTGCACTAAAGACGGTGAGTGGGACCAAGAGTTTACCCCGTGTGATCCATCAATCACCTGCCCTGAACCACTGCCACCCTCTGATGTCATCGTTGACTGTCCACAAGGGCACGGCGCAGGTAGTCAAACTCATGATATATTTTCTCCTATTTCTCATTCTTATTTTCAATTTCCTTTCTTTGTCCTTTCCCTCTTTTCTCTGTCTACACTATTATTCTGTCATTTAGTATCTTTAGGCATTGCTGTTTCATTTCCCCTGGCTTTGCTCTCAAGCCACTTAAAAAAAGTAAAAAGATTGTTGTCAAATGATTTTGGCGTAGACCAGGCGGATGACTGAAGCCTGCGTTGTGTGTTAACGTGCCCCTTCACTTGTTCATAGACGCAGGTTATGTCAAGAGGAAACACTCCGTCCCTCGGATAGGACGTTAAATGGAGGTCCTGTGTAGAGAAGAGTCACTACCTTTGCACGTTAAGAACCCACTGCACTATTCGTATAAGAGTAGGGGCAACCCCGGTGTAGTGGTCCACCTGCACACACCCCCAGTATAGTACGATAATACTCTGTAAAGAGGTCTGTACTCAAAAGGAAGAAGAAGAAGAAGAAGATTATCGACTGTTTGTGTGTTGAATGATCTATTTCGTACCCCCAGGACCATATATTAATTTGAACAAACTATATTATAGTTTGTTCAAATTAATATATGCCACAAATCAATTTGTTATTATGATTCATAATTTACCACAAGCTTATCCCCATTTTTTCTCTTTCACTTATTTCTGCACTTCTTACTTAGATGTGAACTTACCAAGTGGAAAATGTCACATCATGATTTAAATGCGTATAAAATATTCTGCATTAATTGATGTATATCCTCTCTCTCTCTCTCTCTACCTCTTAAAGGCATTGTTTAACAATGTTAAATCTGAGATGCACGGCCCCACATGTTATCAGTGTCTGTGATTTGGTGTAATATTGAAGCCCTAACAAAATTGCGCTTCTAAATGATCAAGAAGTGCCTCAAAAGAGTAAAAATCTTTGAGTGACCGGTTTTACCATACTCATTTTTCCCACTAGACTGTAGTGTTATGAAAACTGTTTGGCAAACGCAAAATTTGATTTTGATTTTCAATCATAAATATCTTGATAATCAGACAGCCGATCGGTTTGTAAAAGTCATAGGGTTTCTGACTGACCTGAAGGTTTATAATTATCATTGCAGCATGAGCTAAATCAAGGATTATTTAAAGAATCTAAGACAAAGTTACCGGATCCCTTATAAAATATTTTGCATAAATTGATGTGTATTCTCTCTCTCTCTCTCTTTCTATGACTCAATTTCTACCTCATGGCCTTATCCATTATTCATAGGGGCTATCTGCAAGGCTAAGTGTCGTTTGGGTCGGTCATACCAGATTGCCCTAGAGGGCGCCACCTACAGGGAGCGAGGGCTGCTGGGAAGGCATGAGGTCATCCTGTGCACGGCCGGTGGTGTCTGGTACCCCAACCTGGACCAGATAGTATGCCATGAAAAATGCTTGGAGGTGAGTTACTGTTTACAAATCTGCTGCGGCCAAAGCTATGTATGAAGGTCACTTGTGAATTATAGTATGTAGAAGTGACCTCTGCTGTTGGGTCATACATGTATTAGACCTCTCCATTTTGTCTCCGCCTCTCTCTCTCCCTTTATCTCTCTCTTCTCTCTCTCTCTTTCTCTCTCTCTCTCTCTTCTCTCTCTTTCTGTTCTACGTACATACTGCCTCTCACTCCATTTACTATTCTGTTTCTGTCTTACTCTGCCTCGTTACTTTTACTCTTTGTGTGACAGCATTATTGAATCATAAGTCATTATTTTTCTAAGCGACTGTAGTCCATTACTAGCATTAACAAAATATCTTACTCTTTGTCTCTGACCATTGACTGAAAACAAAACTAATAGCCTTTGAACTCATCTTCTTGAGAGAGAGAGAGAGAGAGAGAGAATACAGATCAATGTTTCTATTTCGATCCTTAAAAGTTCGTTTCCTATCTTCCCGAGACGTGAACATAGTAACAAAATGTGTTTCATATACACAGTACTTAAAGGAAATCCAACCTGTACAGACAACTACTATAAACGAAGATAAGGAAAACTAGAAAATCAGACTGGTGTTTCATGCTTCTACTTTCTTTAAATTTCTGGATACCATATACTGCAGAATATTCAGCTCTAGTAATGAACTAATATACAGTCAAACCTGCTTTAATATCAACCACCTGTTCAGAAAGGCCACCTGATCATAAAGACCACATTTTTTAAACCAAGATAACCTGTACATAAAGACCACCTGCTTAAAAAAAAAACTTTTCTTGTCTCCAGTGAACGGTCTTTATACACAGTTTTCACTGCATATTATATGCCATTCTCCATGTGTTGATGGAACCGCATTGAGAGTGAGAATCCAAAAGACTTTGATTCTACTTTAAAAAAATAGAAAGTTACACTTTCCATTTCCTAATCTTCCTAGTATTTCATCGGTGACGACGAATGTGAGTGGAGGAACAACAGAGCCTACTGCCTATGGGATGGTGGGGCATGTTGCCCCTCCACAGCTCCGACGGGCGAGGTCATCACCTTCCCCGAAAACTGCGGCGAGGGATGCGAGTGCCGCGACCCGGACGCCATCGAGAACATCCGCCAGAGGAGCGGTTGGGTGCGACAGCTGAACCGACCACCACCCTAGAGCATCATTCTCCAGCATGTTACACTAATAATTTTTTAATTGAGCTTTTTGACAGTAAAAAAAGGGGATAAATCATTGATCAAGATCTCTCAAATTTACCAGCCATGCTAATTACAGGGTAATATGGTAAAAAAAAAATCACATTTGTACTTCCCTTTTTTTTTAACCTTGATAGAATCGAATGTGAACGAATCTTCAAGAGCATAGTTCCAATTGACTTATTTTCACCAGTGAAATCAATTAGTACATATACTCGTTTTGCTATAACCGTATAAAACCATTTGAGCTATCAAATACAGCCAGTCAAAGTTGAGGATTGTATAGAATTTTGTTTGTTTTCAACTGGCTCATGTAAAAGGGCTAATAAATTATATTTGACAAAGAGTTCTTTTACATGAAAATAACTGTATTAATCACATAAATATAGCATTTAATATATTTCAACTATCGGTAGTTAAATTTTTGCTTCTTGGATTTTTCAAAAATTTGATCGAGGTATATGCCTACAGATGGTGTTGCAATGTTGGGCATATCTCTGAAAAGCCTCTCAATTAAAATTTTGGCTAATTTATCTTTTTAATATTTTCAATCATAAAATCATAAATTGGCATTTTGTATTCCTTGTTGTCAGACTCAATAAGCATTGTGAGAGTCTCAGTTTTTGTATTCATAGGTGTAAACTTATATGCATTTACAGTTTGGCATACTTGAGATTTAAGTTAATTACTCTATTTTTTATTTCCTGTTTATTTTGATGGTGTTCTTAAATTGTGCTGCATTTTCCTAAACAGTGAAATTATTAGAATTATGGCTTGATGAAATTGGCATTATGCAAATAATAATGATGGAGCCTGAAATCAAAGATGGAAATCATACTTTTTATATAAATTTTGAAAGAGGAAAGAAAAGAAAATCATTTAAAATTAAAAATTGATCTTGCCACAGAAAGTACTGACGTAGCTTGTTTTGATATTAAAAAAGTACTTCAGGTTTCCATTTGTTTTTAAGAGAGCTGCAAATGCACAAAATAATGCAAGGTCATAATTTATGGCCTACATTTACAATTTAAGATACATGTATTTTATGTAATCTATAATTTTTTCGATTACATTTTGTATATACTGTAGACCAAAAGTCATATATTCTTTGTGATTTTCAAGAGATGTGAACTACACTTGAACATACTGGTAGTAGTCCAATGTGACTTTACCAGCCGGTAACTCCTCCTTTGGGAACGACATAAGTTACTAAAACCAACTCACAAGGTGCCTCAATTTACGATTAAAGGACACACTATTCTCGCTTTTTTCCAAAAAGAGATCGCAAATGATGTATATTTTCATATTTAATAAAATAGAAGTCTTTCATATAATTAGGCCTAAAAAAAGATGTTGTATTGCACTTTGTGACTGGCCCAAAAATCTTGAAATCTACGGTCGGCTTTTTAAAACAGTTTTTTTTAAACCGTTTTTTTGGAGAGATAAAAATATTCATAATTGAGAAATACCAGCCCAAAGAGGGAGGGAGGGAAGAAAAAAAATCTGACCCATGTTTTGGCACCGTAAGGGCAATATAACATTTTTTTTTAGGCCAAAGGTACATACAGCCAACATTATACATTCATGTAGTTTTCACTTAGATCTATCAAACCATAAACTCTATTTTTTGATATTCTTTATGCAAATTTAAATCTTCAAAAGGCACTTGTTACTGCATGTACAATCATGCCACATTTTGTGGTTTGGCTCAATAACTTTTGATTCAGAGCTTCAAAAATATGCCAGATGCACGAGTAGAAAAGGCAAAACTTTCTGCACATACTGCATCCACTTTTGTTTCATGACTATCATGCGTTGATGTCAAGAATTGTCAAAAAGGAAAATAAGATTTAAAATTCTTAAATTGGCAACACATTTATAGATTAAAAATCATTGTTTTTCAATCAAAATTACATGTACACGTATTTCTAACTTTCGAACAATATTCTCACCCATGTATATTGTTTTCAGAGAGATTAAAACCTTATTTTAACAATGTAGCAATAAAGCATAATATAATTGTTGCAAATTTGAAGAAGAAAATGTGCTAAATTTAGCCCTAAAATAAATTTCCTAAAAGTGCCAAAGAGGCATGGACTCCGTATTACATATACCTATATAACAGACAAAATCTACTTCTTAATGAAATGTCTTTTTATCATGTGTATCTTTTGTGGAGAGTTATATTTTGAGTTTATAGTACATGTATTTCTTTCAATCTCTCATACTTGTCTATCATAAAATAAATTCATTATATCCATCGATTGACAAGCTTGTTGTGTTTGAGATTAATGCGTAAAACTTGAACAATGGACTAGTAAAGATGTTGCGGTCCAGTGGATAAGCTTACGGACTGTAAACCACAAGGTACGGTGTTTGAATCCCCAGCAACAATGCCCTTTGGCAAGACATCAATCTACATTTGCCACACTCCACCCAGGTGAGGTAAATGGGTACCTGGTACCTTGAAATGCACTGCACTTTAAGCCAAGTGGAATCAAATGAAAATGAGTAAAGGGTCACTCACATATACTGCTGTGAAGTAGTTCTTTTGTGTACTAAATGAATGGCAAGTAGAGATCAAAAAGGGGCTGCGCACAACAAAGTTAAAAGCATACTCACTAATCTGTGTGTTATAAAATACAAAAGTGTTAAGTGCAGTATGGGTATGCTTAAGTATGTCCACAAAACAAACAAAAAAGTAAAATATCTGACTGCAGCATATGTGAACAAAAACCTTTACAATTCATATCATTCATATCATTTTTACTCATAATGAAAAATCATTTTACTCTTGCATAACTTGAAGTTGCACAAGTATAATTTTTGATAAGTCAAATCAAAAAATTTGACCCCGCATAAGCTAAATCTATTGGGACCTCAAAAATATTTCGACTTATGCAACAAATTTGACTTAGGATGTGCAAATAACATTTGTTTTGCATAGTTTGGTCAAGAAATTGATCCGACTTAGGAAAAATTTGATTTGTGCGACTTTGGTTACGGTATGCAGAGTTAACTGTACAGCCATCTTGACAAAGAATCTAACATACAGAAGTTCAGGCTGTAAATAAAAGACTAGCTGACAAAGGTTATCTACAAAGTTCATATGTATAATTTTATTCAATATGTACACATTATTACTGTTATCATATCACAAGTGAAGCCCAAATACTTGGTGCTGCGATGGGGGTACCGTGTACAAGTAGAGTGCCATACTCTTTGAATTGTCTATACAACTCATAGAAGCACACTGACATACCTTGCAAGAATGAGTTAACTCCCTACCCCCGTCCAACAAGTCTTTAAGACTAGTTGTGTCGTGAAGCACTAGGTCCCAGTCAACCAGAGGGGCTGTAGTTCTTTGACCGTAGTCTCTTAGATATGCCTTAGCTTGTTTTTGTTACAAACCAATTTGGATTGGATACACCTTCCACAAAGACCTGTTCTACAGTTATTGTCCCATATGCAGCTGCTGTTTCCTAAAACCAGTCTAGAAGATGTAGAAGCTCATTATCTGTAAACTCTATCAGGGAAGGCCCTTATAATAGAAACAATTTCAGAATAGTCCCCAAAGAACAGTTCCACCTTTGTTGTGATAGGCGATAGGTCCCTGCCAAGTAAATAAGCTGTCTTTTCTTAAACCCAGTTTACAAGATGTTAGACTTATTCTTTTTAAAGTCTATCTGGTGTAAGCCCTTGGAACATCAAAACTTTCTTCACAGTCCTTCAGAAACCGGTTCTACTTTTGTTGAGGAAGGCGATAGGTCCCTGCAGAGTCAATAAGCTGCCGTTTCCTAAACCCAGTCTAAAAGATGTTGGAGCTCATTCTCTATACACTCTATCCAGGAAAGCCCTCGGAACATCAACAATTTCTCCAAAGTCCTTCAGAAACCAGTACTACCTTTGTTGAGGAAGGCGATAGGTCCCTGCCGAGTAGATTAGCTGCTGTTCCCTAACCTTGGTCTCTAGAAGAGGTTGGAGCTCGTTCTCTGTAAACTCCATCCGAGGAAAGCCCTTGGAACATCAAAACTTTCTTCAAAGTCCTAACCGGTTCTACCTTTGCTGAGGAAGGGGATAGGTCCCTGCCGAGTAGATAAGCTGTTGTTCCCTAACCTTGGTCTCTTGGAGATGTCTGAGCTTGTTCTCTGTGAACTCTATCCAGGAAAGCCCTTGGAACATCAACACTTTCTTCAAAGTCCTTCAGAAACCGGTTCTACGTTTGTTGTGGTAGGCGATAGGTCCCTGCCGAGTAGATAAGCTGCTGTTCCCTAACCTTGGTCTCTAGAAGATGTTGGAGCTCATTCTCTGTACACTCTATCCAGGGAAGCCCTTGGAACATCAAAACTTTCTTCAAAAGTCCTTCAGAAACCAGTTCTACCTTTGCTGAGGAAGGCGATAGGTTCCTGTCGAGGAGATGAGCTGCTGTTCTCTAACCTTTGTCTACAAGATGTTGGAGCTCGTTCTCTGTCAATTCTATCCGGGAAAGTCCCTGGCTCATCATACATCAACATCAAAACTTTCTTTGAAGCCCTTCAGAGACCTATTCTACCTTTGTTGTGGAAGGCGATAGGTCCCAGCCGAGTAGATAAGCTGCTGTTCCCTAACCTTGGTCTCTAGAAGATGTCGGAGCTCGTTCTCTGTGAACTCCGTTGTGGAAGGTCCCTGGATGGCAAACAATTTTAGAACAGTTCCCAGAGACTGGTTCTACCTTTGCTGAGGAAGGCGATAGGTCCCTGCCGAGTAGATAAGCTGCTGTTCTCTAACCTTTGTCTCCAGAAGGTGTCGGAGCTCGTTCTCTGTGAACTCCGTCGTAGAAGGTCCCTGGATGGCAAACATCTTGAGCATGGAGTGGATGCGCTCCAACGGAAGGCTCTCAAGGTTCATCAGCATGCCGGTGATAAATGACCAGTACATCTGTAGTGGAAAATAACAATATCGAAAATAAGCAATGTAGGATTAAAAACAGTCAAAATCCATTAGCAGTTGGTTTACATTGTCTAATTATGACCACTTGGTTTTACGCACCACAGCTCTTCCACATGAAAGCATCTACCCAGTTTATAATCATCTTCTGAAAAATTACTTTTTACAGGGATACCAGTTGGTCTCTCCAGATGAGCCTGAAAAAGGACCCAGACATGTTGGAGCTTCATATGTTATGTACAATTTGAAGCCTGATAAAGCCTGATATAGAAAGGTGTCAGGGCCTGAAATCAGGCTATAGCCTGAAAAATGGCATCCCTGATTTTAGTCAATCTGTGTTTAAGAGCAAGAGAAGATTTGTCCACATTGCATCACAGTGACATAACCAACAGGCCAATCTGAAATTCCCATAGATACAGTGATATTACCTTTTCAAAATTCATCACTTCATATTGCTTATTGGATTACCACTCTTATTTCTCTGCTCTTTCTGATTTCCTTCTAACCAACTTGCTCTAAAGGTTGGATCAAACTAACAGGCCTTTGGGGTGTTTCACAAGGATCCTTAGTCGATCTTAACTCTTAAGTTGGAATTAAAAATTATGGAGAGCCATTTGTAGCCTTAAAATAAAATATATTCAAAAGCAGAAATTCAAGTATTTTAGAATTTTCATAAATTCCACATCAAGAACATGAAATCTCCTTGAAAATAGAAAATATGAATGATTTTAATCAACATTTTATGCCTTTTAAAATAACTTTTACAAAATATTTTCAAAGATGCTAAAGGCTCTCCATATTTGTTAAGTCCAACTTAGAGATAAGTTCAACTTAGGACCTTTGTGAAACACCCCTCCTTAAAAATAGAAAATATGAATGATTCAAATCGACATTGTATGCCTTTTTAAATAACTTTTACAAAATATTTTCATAGATGCAAACGGCTTTCCATAATTGTTAAGTCCAACTTAGAGTACTACTAACCTGCAGATTCTCCTCTTTCTGGTCCTCCACGGATGCAGTCGCCGACTCCGCCTCCTCGTCGCTGTCAATCATCACCATCTCCTGGTTCTGGGTGGAGCCTTGTTTTTCTTCCACTAAGACAAAGGTGTCGTGTGACTCCTCCTTCAGCAGCCCCTGGCTCTGCCAGTACGCTATCTTGCGACGAACAGCACCCCCAGGCACCTGCATCTTCTCACTCAGTTCCTGGATGGTCCATCTCTCTGAGGAATGCAAAGTTACACTTTTCTGATAAAGGGAACGAATCATCAAATTTGCTTTGCTCAACACGTTTTATATTCTTTACTAATTTTCTACGGGTGTATATTAACATTTGTCTTGGAAGTGCATGATGATGATAGCCTGTAGAGGAAAGAATGTCGGTGTCATTGTCTCGTAGCCCAATGGCACCAGTCACATGCACCCCCTGTGCGCCGCCCCCCCCCCCCCCCCCCCCCCCGATCCGCTACTGATCCATTAACAAAGTGTCCTCTTCTTCCACTGTGTGTGATAGACCCAATATCAAATCTTATTCCAACGTACCTCTGTCCTGAAATGGCATGATAATGGTGTCATTTATAGAAGTCTAGATCACCAATGTCACTGCCCTATCTCTGAGCTCAATGTCAAGTATACCCCTGTGTGCCCCCCGCTCCCCTCCCCCACACACAATCGACTACTGGTTCACTAATACACTTCTTTTGTCTTTCAATCATGTCTTACGTACCTCTCTCTTGGAAGTGCATGATGATGGTGGCCTGTATAGGAGAGACCGTCAGGGTCACTGTCCTATCTCGTAGCTCAATGTCAAGGGTCACTTGGCCTAGGTTGGTCTTCCAGTTCAACGTCCTCATTCCCTTCAACACCTGGTGGAAGAACACAGAAAATTTGAACATGTTAATCAATTAAACCTTCCATTACCAGAGGCATGTTTAAACTACTCATAAGCTATGTATCTAATACTAATATACAAAGTAAATCTTGGCTGTTTTCTTGAAATTCAAAAGTTAGACATCAAAAAAGAATTTCGTTTCCAGAGGGACTATGAAAATGGAAACTATAATTCAAACTTGTATCACTTCATTTTTATTTTGTTTTCAATAAATGTAAACCTGGTTGAACTCTATGGGATAACAACACAACAAGCCTTTTGCATCCACATTGATTTGAATGAATTCCTTGCACTTCAACAGATGATGAAATGTACTTTGTGTCTCATAATACACTATAAACATCATAATATTAATAGTCACATTTATAGTATAGCACTTAAAACTATGTTTCTATTATCGCTTCACATTGTCATTATTATTACACCAGTCATTGGATTCAATTGCTCATCAGTACATGATAGTGCACATGCTCTGCTCCCTGGGGATTATTCCGGCAAAGCAGCATTTTACAAGCGCACTCATGCCAAACCAACCACATTAAAGGTAATGCAAAGTGTTGGGAAATTTTGAAAATTGGATGGATAGTGATTCTTTACAATTTTGATATATTTCGATGCCCCTGTGGATGTATTATAAGCACTAGAAAATTTAACCCCTAAAGCACTTTTGCTTTCGAGTATTGATAAATTTCGAATAGCGCTTACGGTCATACAATTGCAGCTGCGACCATGAAAATCTCAGAATATGTAGATGTGATATATAATTTCTAAACGGAAATAGCCAATCGGTCGATTTTAATCAAGAAACTTGGTTTTATGGCTCAATTCATATCTTGACCTTGAGAGGGAGCTATACAACATAAAGAGTTTATTATTTAAAATTTCAAATCTTTAGACTTGATTTCAACCGCGACAACGATCACTGAATTGTAGGATCGCATATGCTTCCAATCTGTTCATTTGAATCAAATTCATGACCCCATACCAAAACTTTGTATTACCTTTAATATTCGCATCCTACCGGGTACTTCAAACACAAGGGGTTAAAGATCACAGTACTTAGAAACGAAAGACAAACATTCATTCTTATAGAAAGTACAGAATATGATGTCCCAAGCAAGAGCAGCAATCTTGCAAGCATCAAACAAGACTGTCTAAATGCTCCTACTGGAGGTATATTGATTTCACACACCAATGACTCAAGCACTTCCAATGGTACACAACGTTGTGGCGTTGCTGGGTGGCTACAACACCTCATGCAAGACACCAACACAGCCCTACCATAACAAAACAGCTAAACACCTCATGGCACTAAGCTGCTCGCTATCCACTGACAGAGAAAATATGCAAGGTATTCAGTGCTCGCAGATGGAGAAGTGAAATCACAATGCACATATCTCATACAGTAGAAAAAACATCAAAGAACCAGGGTGCAAAGGTGTCAAGTCAAAGATGGATGTGAAGGGCAAGATGCAGGTGAGAACACCACCCTGGAAGCGGATCTAAGGAAGCGTGTTTCTCCCACAAGATACAAGACGTATCTCCATGGAATATAAAGTAGTGCTAGTAAGCAACCTAATCAGCAATCACATCAATCTGTTGTGATGTAATAATTGTCTACTGTTGTTTTGTATTGGTACTTTGATCTGTACTGGATATGTGTACGTTCTCAGGCAGATTGAATCTAGGTGAACATAAATAATAATAAAAATAATGTGTGAGATTTGTAAGGCGCCGAATTCACTTGAAATCAAATTCTCAAGGCGCAATCACAAAACAAAAAACAAAAAAAGGATCACATAAAAACATCCTCATTATAAACAAAGGAACAAAAGTATTTAAAGGTATAACATACAAAAAAGACAGAACGTTTAATTATATGCCAAATTGAACAGATACGTTTTAAGATCATTTACATTTTTTAAAACTGATCTGCTATTACGAATCTCTAAAGGAAGAGCATTCCACAGTGAAGGCCCTGGATGAGCAAAGGTTCTCCCCCTCCCCACTTAGCAGCGAGCTTAGGAATAACAAGAAATCTGGATTTTTGAGAGCGTAAAGATCTGGACGGCATGTAAAGATTTATCAAATGCACAAGCATAAAGAGCTATCACTTTCATCTGCTAACCTCATAGGACTTGGTGTAGGTTTCCATCCACTGTTTGATTTCCTGTGGCACCTCGAGCTTCTCCTCCTTCAGGTTAGGCCAGAACTGGGCAGACAGTATCATGGTGTTGAAGTCCATCTGGAAGAAAGAGCAATTCACTGATTTAAATACTATACCTTATTTCCATAGATACCTTCAGCGGTTACGGTATCACATACCATTTAAAGGTGGCATTCAATGCCTCCGCCCAAGTCTTCAAAACCTGCAAATAGCCCATTTCTATTTAGGGGTTAAAGCCAGTCACTAGTTTGGCCAGGGGGATAAGACCTCCCTGCAAGGTCACTGACAGGTGGTTATCTCATCAAATCAGTTCTCAATTAACATAAGAAAAAGGAGATCATGGTGGACCAACAGGCACCGATTAAGCATTGTTTGCTATATAGAGGGCGCAAGTAGCTATAAGTAGTGCAGTGGGGCTTTAAAGACTCATAGGAGTGGGCTCTCATGAGGAATTTGACACCATTTGGGTGTTTACCCAATAACAGGTGTTGTCAATCACCAGGATTGGCTTTCAGTTTTATGACCAACAGGCCTTATGTAATGCTCTGGATTTTCTACCAATCACCCCATATGGAAAAGGAATTATCTTACGGTTTCCTCAATTGAAGAATCTCCTCAAGGTTTTGTTCTTGATAGGACCACGAGTTTCCTGTTTACCCATAAATGGTATTTCCACCAAGTCTGGTATCAGCGAATAATGACCTACTGCATATGGAAACTGATGACCATCTCCCTTTAAACAACGGATATCGTCTGATAGCATATAAATCATTATCGACATTTGGACATTATTGTTGATGCTCTTTCAGACAATGAAGTTCATATTTGGAAACTCTAAAGATAGTGTTTGATGACGTCACACTTGACCACTCCATAAAGCCTGTAGAACCGTACCTCCTCCGGACTTGGTACCCCCTCTGGACTTGGATGAGTGGGACTGGGAGTAAGCACTTCTTCGTTCTCTTTATCCTCTCCTCCATCGATCACATCCTCTGCTTGCTCTTCATCTTTCTCTTCCTTCACTCCATCTTCGACATTCCCACCTCCCTTTGCTGCTCCTCCTTCTTCCTCTTCCTCTCCTTCTTCCTCTCCTGCCTCCTTCTTCTCCTCCTTCTCCTTCTTTTTCTCCTCCTCTTTCCTCTTCTTCTCCTTCTCACTCAAAACATGGGTATTGCACCTGTAGTGTAAACCAAAGGTTTTATTGAACAAATTTCATACTCTTCATAATCTGTAAAAGTATGAATATGAGACGTGAAGTATGAAGTATGAAACTGTATGGAACCTAAAAAAGTGAGTGCATCCTTTGCAAATATGTCATCTCAGTCTAAGGACTGGCTCAATGAGAAAGCAATTTGGATTTCTTATACACAATACCACCAAAAGTTAGTTTATCCTTTACAAGATGTCAAAAATTGTGATGCAACTTTAGAATTGTCCTATGGAGAACTGAGCCTTCAAACATAGTGCTGAATACTGCTTGTATAAAATGTTTTTTTTTCTTTTTCAGTTACTTATAAAGTTACTAAAGTTATGAACGATTAGCATGTTGTGTATTCACTTATCAACATAGACAATGCAACTATTACACTATAAATGATAGTATCAGAAAGGGTGGCATACATGTACTTGAACAGATAATTAATGTTCAAAACTCACATTCGCATGTCCATCTTTTTGCCAACATTCTTGCCCATATAATAATAATAATAATAATAGCCTAATAGTCCACTCCAAATTTTTTTTTGCCCATATACATTATTTTAGGAGACAGTCCATTTTATTTGACAATATAGTCAGAAATGAAAATATTATTGTTGCCAATTTGAAGAACAATATGTGATCAATTCAGCCGTTAAATATAAATCCTGTCCTGAAAAGAACTAAATCGGAAGAAAAACAGACATTTCTGTTATGGAAAATTTTTTACCTCTTGGAGTCGGCCACATCTTTCAGCATCACCTCGCACTGGTGGAGCTGCGTCTCGCCGAACCGGAGCTTGAGAAGCTCCAGATTACGCAGCTCCCTCGCCGTATCGTAGCTGAAGCTGGAGAGGATGCGGTCCGCGAGCAGGTTGCGGTACTCGTTGACAAACAGCTCGCGGCTCCCGTAGATGTTGACCAACGTGCTGATGATGTCAGATGTTCTCCTGCTTTTGGAAGTTTGACCTTGGTGGAAATTGTTTGAAAGACATTGATTTCAGTAAAAAAAGAATTTGAACAACTGTAGGGATTTCCAAATTGTATTCAAACACAAGAGATTCAAACATATTGATGTCTGAAACTACAAATACAGACATTGTCATATTAAAGGGGGTTTAGCACTGCAAATACTGGTTAATGCCATCTACGACATCTATTAGACAACTGCACATAAACGAATGGACTTGATTAATGGTCAGCGTGCGCTAGCATTCGCGAAACAGACCAAAGTTCTCCTAACGCTTCTGTTTCGTGTATGTTCCAAGCACGTGAATACTGCGATCTCGTCCGTAGTCGTATTATACCTGACTGTCCCCGAGTCAGGCCAGGGGAAAGACACGTAGTCTCGTCATGCTCCACCCCTTTAAGCAACAGTTCTTCGATATTGAATAACAACAGCACTTTGAATGGCTTGTACAACGTTTCAAAGGTAATTTTACACTAATCCACTCCCATTTTCATAAAAGGATATAATTTACATGGACCCTATTTACTAAATACCATACAGTATATTCTAAAACCACAATGAACAAAAGGAGTTTTCAATCAACGATTCAGGATACTTTGATATGATTTGAGAGCCTGTAAAGTTTTAACCCATGGTTTAAATCTTCATTTACATGACCCATGGTCTAAAATTAGCACAAAATAAGCGTGACACAGTTAGAGGTCCAACATTAGACGAGCGCAAGGCAGGGTACACTTAATTTGCGTTAATTTTAAATCATGGGTTATGTAAATGAGGGTTTAAAACATGGGTTAAATTTAAACCTCCTTTGTGAATTCGGGCCTTAGACAGCAGGATGTGATTTTTATTTTCTTAAAGTAGAAGTTTATTTTTCATAAGTACACAAATCCTGCAAGGCATTACTTTCAGACAAACCTTACCTAATTCATTCGCTTGGCTTTCCCAACTTACAAGCCCTTCAATCATTGACAACATGCTACCAAAGCCCTGCTGATCAATGTTCACAGTTCAAACTTATTATATATTAGAGGTTAAAAGTCATGAGGTCATACTTGGGTCAGCATCGATGGGGTCGGGCTGCCAGTCGAACGGGTTAGCTTCCTCTGTTCCTGTCGCTGCTCCCTCCTCCACGTTGACCGGTTGAGCTTTGACCAGTTCTTCGGCCAACTCATTGGAACTATCGTCGGTCAGACTGGATACGATACAGCGGACAGTGTCTTCTCTTGTTCTGTTCAAGAAAAATATTTTAAATAATGTAAGTAAGAGAAATTTGGCAAGAACCTCTTTGGAGGAGAATGAACAAACATAATATTTTTGGAGTGTTGAATTGGACTTTGACAGTCTTTTATCTTTCTGATTGGTTTCCAATAATCTTACAACTGTTGATGAGGTCGACTGATGTGGAATGAAATTCAGAGGTGGTGAGATAACTGCTTCGTATCAAACTTCTTCAAGTATGTATCAATATAGATTAATCCATGTTAATATGTTTGGCTGTGACACCTAAAAGAAAATAAGAGAGAGTAAAAATCATGAGAGTTTGAAAGCTCATACTGTAGCTATCAATCTGGACTCCCACATTTTGTCTGGATGGGTTCTTGAAGACTGACAAGACCGATTTCAACTGCTTAATTGTTTTATGCCCTACCTGAGGTACTTGCGGATGGGTTCGCACACAAGCTCCAGGACGATCCCAGATGGATCCAGCACCCGTAATGCTCGTATAGACGAGATGTATTGGGTCAAGATATCAGTTGTGTTCACACCTGGATGAAAATGGGTTTAAAAAAGTGGAAAGACGTTAAACCGAGACAGTCCCATTCATACTTAGGAGAGCTGGATGTTTATTTTGATAATGTGAATATAACAGAGAAACAGCAGAGACATTTGAAGTTGGTAGTGACCATTAGGCTATTTTAAACAGTTACTCATCCAAGAGGCTTTCAGGGGTGTCTTACACGATTAAATATTGAACAACCATCCAAGCACAACTTGATTTCAACCAATAAGAATCATTTACCACTTGAATTTAATCATTTGAATTGAGAGTAATCTTAATTATTTTAGCAAGGGACTCCCTACAGACTGAGCAACTCTTTGTTGCTCAATGACACATAATGTACATCAAGCAGAACCCCCTCTCTCTCTCTGTTCTTCTCTTATTCTTGGGAACCTACAAAAAACTTTGTTGACTATGTTCTGTATTGTGCAAACAATAATAATAATATTCAGCTTTTATATAGCGCTTAATACAAATGTCTCTAAGCGCTTTACAAATATACTGTTACCCCGGTCATTGGATTCAGTGCTTGCTTGCTTGCACACACTGTGTGCACAATCTCCACTCCCTGGGGAGCATTCCAGCCAGGCATTACTTGACGCTCAAAAACTGTTTGACCAACAAGGACGGTCGCATCCTACCGAGTACCCATTTAACACCTGGGTGGAGAGTAGCAAGTGCAGGTTAATATCTTGCCAAAGGATATTAGTGCCGTGTCGGGATTCGAACCCTCGACCTTTCGCAAACAATTGATATGAAATGGAATGAATTCGAATCAATCAATCAATCAAAACCTACCTGGATGAAGAAGTCTGTTCTCGAAAGCGCTCCGCAGAGACTGCACCAGCTTCGTTCTCAGGTCGGTCTTCTCCAGACAGCTCTTGAGGTCGTTTAGAGCACTCATCGATTCAGGGAATTCAACGATGATGTTGAACAGCTCCTACAACAATCAATGGACCAGTTTACACTTTAATTAATATTACGGATGCTCTTTTATATAGCATTAATCAGTTGCATAAAACTAATCTTATTTCAATAGTAAGATTAGGATGAGTACTCTAGTTGTGGGGTGTATTGATTATGATTGTATCAATTATTAATTTGCTATCCCTACAAAAACTTGGATCAGACAAAAATATAACATCAGTTTTGTTTTACTTCCAAATTTTAGATTCTAATTTTCTATACCGCTACATAAATTCCCAGAATTTATTTGAGTATTTTGACGACTCAAATTTATCAAACCTGTACATTGAATACGTTGAATACTAAATTCTCTCATTCCCATATTATGCTGAACACATGGACTCTCTGGTTACCTTAGGCAATAGGATAATAAAAAAAAACAAACAATGATATTACCTGAATTCTCAATTCAGCTAACGTTTGGTACAAGTAGTACTGAAGCCTCTCCTTCCACTGCTGCAGGGACTGTGACATGACGGGACTTTGGGGGCGCTCTGCATTCTTGCCAAAGAAGACCAGATGTAGCCATCCCATCACTTTGTTGTCTAACCACTAAAAGTGAGACAAGAATGAGAGAAAATGATATCCTTGATACATTGCTCTGTTTCAGCAACTCCACTAAATTCATTTTACAAAATACATGCTTACTGTACATATATATGTTAATAGTTCAAATACCATCCTTTGCTGGGTATTATTTAGCCAATTAAACTGTCCCCCTCCTACCCCAATACAGGTATATAGTTGATGAAAATGCTTTAAATACTTGAGAACAGATTGAAAGCCAGATTGTATGACATACAGGGGGTGTTTCACAAAGATCCTAAGTCGAACCTAACTCTCAGTTGGACTTAGATTATGGAGAGCCATTTGTATTCAAAAGCAAATATTCAAGTATTTTAGACTTTTCATAAATTCCACATCAGCAGATTTATCACTGATTTTTGTCATTTGTCATTGAAACAAGGTTTTGTGAAATGGGTCCCTAATCCACATTTTGAAGTATTTCAAACACATTTAAAGATCAATTACCAATGTCTGGAACAGATAATTAAGACACCCAGCAAGCAAAGACAATGTATGGATATGCAGATTTTGGGGGCAAAAATGTATAACAAGCTAGAGAATCACTCACACTTTCTAGCGACAAAATAAATGACTTCTCAAACTCTCCGGCGCACTGCTGGTCTACATGATGTTTGATCTTCTGATGGATAATAGATGTGACAGGCTCACCACAAACCCTTTCAAGTAAGCCTAGGGAATACCTGCAAAACAAGTCAAAATTTGAGATTATTTGTATAATGTCTGTCTTTTTTGCCTACCGGTAGATGGATTTGCTCCAATTAGCACTAACCATGATAAACATTCATCCTTCATAATATTGTCTAACCTTTGTCTTAGAATATTTATGAAATATTGAAATGTAAACTTTGAATTACTGTTTTTATCAACTCTCCAGATAACCAACCAGACACACCAAATGTCAATATACAGCATTAGATTGAACCTGAAGATGATTGTTAGACGATATCAAATTTGTATCGACTGGTTGCAAACACTCGATACATGTATGAAAGAAGTAATTGAAACAAAATGTGTTGACTATCCAATTCAGGAGCTTCAGTTCAACACAATTAAGATTGGATATATCATTAAAACTTCATATCTCATCCTCTTTTATAAATTGAATTTGTTGAAATGATGAAATTAGCACTAGATTAAAAAAAAATCCTTACAACTGTGCATTAATTTGGTGAAAAGCTGTCAGGGTATCCGAGTTAGAGGGGGTGGATATATGTTCTGAGTCTCTTCCCTCATCATCATCACCATCATCATCATCCTTCTCGATATCCGTACTCTCGTCCATGTCCATCTCACTGTCATCGCTCGTTCTGATCCGTTCCTTTTTGTCATCACCATCGCTAAATGCTTTAAAGACAGACGAGTACACCGTCTTCACGACTTCAGAAAAGTGCATTGGAGTGCGATAGAAGAGAAGGGCCTTCACAAGGACGTCAAAGCGCTCTTCGAGTGACCGGCCCCCGTTGGGGAGGACGCTGGCAAGCAGACTGAGGCTGTTAGCATACGGAACGATTGAGGAGTGGAGGATGTTTATTCCACGGGTGAGGCAATCCAAGCATATCGTTGACGATGATGTGTCGTCAATCTTGAAGGTGGACCAGAAGTTTGGGGCGATCCTGCTCTGCAGGTCTTGCTGGAAAGTCTCCATAAACCATTCTGTAACGAGGATCTCCAAACCCTGGTCGAGCAGGAACTCTACCGCGGGCTTGAACCTCGTTAATCTGTCATTATGCTGCTCCTGTATATGAAACAAAAGTCCTTGTCGGTATAGGTTTACCAAATTTTTTCTCATTAGGTTTTTAATAGTCTTTTATTTCTCCTCAGAACTTATAGAAGACAAGAAAAGAATGTGGGAAATGCATTTTTTTCTTCCTTTTTTTGGAAAAATATGTAGCAATTATGATATTCAAGTCAACAGATAACAACAAGTTCAACAACAAATATTCCTACAAGGAAATGGACTTCACATTATGATGATGAAATGTTCGACTACGATTCTACATGTACATCAAAAAAGTTAATTAAAAAGTAAAAATTAGTGTCGATATTGAAAATCACTTCCTGGATTTCAGTTCTTAGTTTTCAATTAATTTTTTCTGCTAAAACATGAAGAAAAAAAAAGAAAAAAAAAACAGAAACAAAACAAAACCCAAACTTGTTTCTTTTAAATTCGCACAATGATTGAAATTTGAATGATTTATTGCCCGAAATGTCAAATTTGCTCTTCTCCTATTTAAATTTATCATTTCACTTCAAAATTGGAAGACACAAAATCATATTTGATCCTCATTCATCGGTTTTTTGTCAACGTTCAAGTTTTTCAAGTCCATCCCCACAATTAACACTCAACAGACCTTACCATTCCCAGCACGGGCCGCCTCCCCGAAGGCAAGGGCGCGGGAAGTACAGTCGTGTCCCTTGTACCCTATATGCCGGTGCGGAGCTAATGAGACGAATTTTAAGCCATTGTTTGATCACAAATCATAAGTTACCACACATAGATAAACGCTAAATAACACTTCAAGAGTAAATTTCATTTAATAATCTACGATAAAACACAATATTATTGGCCTCACCTTTTGGAAAGTGTTGTCTGAGAGACATTTCGTGGCAATATCCCAAGCAAAGTTGATAGAAGTGCACTTTGCCATTTTCACACAATTCGAAATTGTGGCTCGCTCCATACTATGAAACAAATATGGTTTAAATATATGTATGACTTCATATATACCATTAGTTATTGGTTAACTGATAATATTTTATGCATTAACATATTTTTACGAATTGCAATAGGTATTACCTATGTGAAATAAGAAAGACATTTTAATTATATCGTCAATAAAAATGTTTCTAATTCATTTTATCCAATATGGCACCTTCCATGGAAGAGCAAATTGAGAGTGTCACCTCTTATAATTTGCGGCCTTTAGTCCTCCATGGGTATATATTTCCGTTTGTATTCATATACATCGCTTGGTTGTACCTGTTAGTGATTGTCTATGGTGTCAATGATTACTTGGAAGCGGGATTGATCGTTTTAGCAGCCATAGGATGTGTCCAAATTTTGGTCTGCTTGTTCTGCCATTGGTCAATACACGTGAGATGTTCACTCACTTGCAGGAAGGTGAGTTGATCGTTGACGGGGCCGGGGCCGGGGATCGGGCCCGTTGATGGGATGGGGTGGGGGTGAAGAGGGGATGGGGATGGGATGGGGTGGGGATGGGATGGTGGGGAGGGGGTGGGGGGAGACAGAGGAAGATAACAACACAGATATGCGACATTGAGCCTGCGTCTACTCTTATCTTGTTTTGATGAGTTAAAAGTTAACTTACTTTTCTCTGTCTCGGCCTCTGACCTTGACCTTGTCACTTGAGTTAAGTGTGAAACAATAACTTGATTTTTATTATTTTTATCAGTAGGGGCGCTGGTCCAAGAATGAGGATCGTCCTCAAAAACGAGGATATCCTCGTAAACGCGGACAAAATGCGTCCTCAAAAATAAGGATCGTTTTAAATTTGGCGGACGTTTTTTCATCGGCGCTCTGCAGGTTTCGGGTTACCGAACCGCCCACTGGTGATGCGAAAAATGGATTCCCCGTGAGAAAATAACCGTAGTTCACCGTCTACTTTCATGGGTTGTCCGTCTTCCCAAGGATTTATCGCTCATAATGTGAAAGTGCCTCTACATAGTCAATGTAAAAACTAAAATGCATCAAGAAAATCACAGCGGAATCCGTTTTTCTCATCACCAACGCGACGATCAAGTATAAAACGTCAGCGAAAATGTGGACCATCCTTTTTTTTTGGGACGCATCGGTCCGCGTTTACGAAGACGGTCCTTATGCTTGGTTCTGTAGAACTTTGCAGGAATTATGAATATGTCATGTATGTCCTATCTGTGAAATTTAAACGTTAGCAGTGTCCTCATATTCAAATTATGCAAGGAAACCCGTTTACTTGCTAGACTTCACTGTCAGACACTATTGAGAGACTGACTGGCTTTTTTCTTCTTTGGTAATAACATACATGAAAAGAGTTGTATATTGTGTGAAAATCAAGACTATTACTTTTGGGCTCTATAGCCCTAAAGTCGATTTGACAACTGATAGTCGTTATTTTCCCACTTGAAGACATTTTCAAGCCCCACTTTTTTTAGGGATGTTCTAAATTAGTATTATCTTTCAAATGCAGTTGGAATTTAATTTTTTCATTTTGTTGGCCTGCAAATGGGACATAGTACCTTTAAATGATGATATTTGTCTTTAATTCATTGTCTTTCTTTGTAATTTTAAATAAATTGATTTTAATCATTGGAACTTTGGAAGAAAGATTTAGGAAACATTTCAACTTAACGTTATATTTATTTGTCGCAGGGGATCAAACATGATTTAATGTAATGTAATGAATGTATTCAAATTTCTTTGGAACTGCACATAAAATTGCAGATGCATAAAACAATTGTGAGATTTTTATGCTGCACAGTGATAAAATTTGTATTTTCCCATTTGATACAGGAATGTAGTCTGATTTTAGACCATTTTTTTAACAACACACTTTTCTGCAAGATAACTTTGGTACTCTTTAACGTTAATTAATGAATGACCTTTCAATTCTTTTCTTTTTCTCTTCTTTTCCTGCAGGAATCCAATCCCTTTGACGCAGACTGGGTGAAGGTTGTCCCTACAGCCAACAATGGCTATCCGGAACTGGTCCAGCTCCACACGGAGATTGTAAGTAATTCTGATGACCCCTGACCACTGGCCTCAAGGTCAAGTGCACTTAATGCTGCATAGTCCTTCGTATGCAAGATCTCCACTGTAAACCAGAAAAGGGTGAACCTGACCGTGCACAGAATCAATCTTTATTTATATTGTTGGATTAGAAATGATTTATATCTCCTTTTAAAAACATTAATTAATGGACTCGATTTTATATATTGAAACTAGCCTGTGAAACAATCTCTTTGCATTCCTCTTGAACCACCTGCCCCGTTGGTCTTCCCGCAGCACCCGACCACGGAGAAACAAGATCTGTGGTCGTAGACTGAAATTTACTCAAATCCCTGTTGAATCCAAACGTCTTCAATTTACGACAACTGTCAAAAGAACTTGTGGCACAGAAGGGTGTAGTTCTCCTCGAACATTCAAACAAGCCTTCAAAACATTTTTTTTTCCATTTTTTTCTTCTTTTTTATAATGTGTTTTATTGAAACAGAATCATAACAGAATCACAATATTTACAAGTAATTATAAAAGATTACAAGAAAGTAGTACAACGTAGATCAAAAATTGAAACCTCACGAAAAGTAAATTCACATTATTAAAGATGCAGGCAATTATTCTGTTTTCATTCTTCTTGAACTACTTTACCCGTTGGTCTTCCCGCAGGACCCGACCACGGAGAAGCGAGATCTGTGGTTCATGTTCCAGAAGGCCAAGTACGTCTACGATGCGGAGGAGAAGAAGCGGTTCCAGGCGGTGGAGTTCCCGATCAGCCACGCCCTCAAGACCTACCAGTCGTGGAAGGGATACCAGGATGACAGTGAGGTTGCCGAGACAAAGAAGAAGTTTGGAGACAATCAGTGAGTGGTGTTTGCAAGGATTTTATTGATAAGTTTTAGGGGGAATTTGGTTCAAATGATCACAATGGAAGCATATGCGATCCTACAAAATATTCAATGATCGTTGTCGCCGGGATTTACCGGGAGCACTTTTTCTTGAAAGCAGAAGTGTTTTAGGATCTAAATTTTCTGGTGCTTATAATACATCCACAGGGGCATCCAAATCACTATCCACCCAATTTAAAAAATTTCCCAAAACTTTGTATTACCTTTAAGATTTATTATTGTAGGATAATGATGTATGTGAAGAAAAAAATTCATTGTCAAGCATTTTTTGAGCTATTAACCAAAAAATGATGTCTTGTCAACTGCTTTATACAATTCAAATGCCTATGACACTCGTACAAGAGGTCCTGGGTTGAATTGTGCTATGTGCCCCCCTCCTTAGGCAAGGTCCCTTTTAACATAGGTGTATTGGGTTGGTATTTGGCACTGCTAAAATTTTGGCAGGGCCCTCAGGAAGAGCAGTTTGAATACTGATGAAACTACCCTGGGTAAATAGAACATTATATGAATACGGCTTATATTAAACATCCCTTGACATGTACATTGTATATCCACCAGGCCTGATAAAAACCTGATTTAAATCGGTTTCCCGATTTTTTTTTTTTCCCCAGATTTTTTCCCGATTTTTTTTTTTCTTCCTGATTTTTCCTGATTTTTTTTTTTTTTTTTTAACCAGATTTTTAGAGTGCTCACTATCACCCCTGATCCACTGATTGATTTAATCAATGTAATATTATTTAATGGAAAGTAACAAAATCATGTGTCTCGTTCTTATACAGGGTGTCAATGGACCCCCCAGAGTTCAAAGAACTTTTCTTGGAGAGAGCCACAGCGCCTTTCTTTGTATTTCAAGTTTTCTGTGTGGCCCTCTGGTGCCTTGACGAATATTGGTATTACAGGTAAGTTAAGATAAAGTTGTCCCCTGTTCCTTCTATCATTTTGTCTGTACATATATCCCTCTCTCTCCCTTTTTTTCTCTTTTTTCTCTTTATCTTTCTCCCTCTCTCTTGTTTTCTCTCTCTATCTTTCATCTATTTTTTTTCTTTCTCTTTCTCCCTCACTTGTTTTCTTTCTCTATCTTTCTACTGTATTTCTTTCTCAGTCTCTGACTTTCTTTTAATTTCTCTCTTTTCTCTCCTCTGCTGTCTGTATTTGTCCTCTCATTTTCCTTTTCTCCTGTTCGCTTTCCCCCACCCACTCTCTCCCTCTTTCTCTCTCTCTCTCTCTCTCTTCCTCTCTCTTTTTCTATCTATCTTTCTCCCTCTCTCTTGTTTTCTATCTTTATCTTTCCCCTATTTTTCTTTCTCAGTCTTTGACTCTCTTTATATTTACCTCTTTTCTCTCCCTTGCTGTCTGTATTTGTCCTCTCATGTTCATTTTCTCCCTGCTACCTTTCCCCCGTCTCCTACTCCCTCTCCTTTTTTGTCTCTCTTTCTCTCTCTCCCTCTCTTTCTCTCTCTCTCCCTCTCTCTCTCATATTAATTCTTCATATCCCCTGTTTTTCCATCTCTACTACATGCCTACCCTTCCTCCTTCCCTCATCTCAATGCGAAAACGTACCAATTTGATACAGATAACTGCAGTTCTGACACCCCTTCTTCATTTTATCTATTATTCTCTCCATCTTATCTGTACCTCTGCATTCCTTTTACCTCAATTTCAATGTATCTTTTTACCCTCATTCCCTCCTATTCATAAGGTGAGAAGTTTTGTGATCTTGATTCTTTGTAACTAGTTATATTTTTGTTGGAAAAGCATATTTTTGAAAAACATTTCATTTTTTTCTAGTGTCTTCACTTTGTTCATGCTGGTGACCTTTGAGGCAACTCTGGTTCATCAACAGCTCCGCAACCTGACAGAAATCAGGAAAATGGGAAACAAGCCTTATATGATACAGGTAAGATATTCGGCATGTAATATATTTCTAATAATGTGAACATAGGAGTATAATCAGGCCTGATAAAAACCTGATTTAAATCGGTTTCCCGATTTTTGTTGTTGATTTTTCTCGATTTTTCACCGATTTTTTTTCTCTAAAAATCTTTAATCTTCCCTATTTTGCCCTATTTTCCCCCCAATTTTCTTACTAGAAAGAGGGGAATGTTGTTAGATGCCATTTTTTCCCCGCGAATCATCTTCTCTTTTTTTTACTCAAGGGGGGCGTGGTTGAGGGGAAAACAAAAAACCTTTTTTTTTTTGGTGCTCACTATCACCCCTGTATTATAGATAATGCAAAAGTGAGATCCAAAACAAGAATCAAATCCCTATTCAGACATGATGCTGTAAACTCCTTCAAAACCTGCAGCAGCAAATACTTGCTTCTAAAAACTAGTTTATATTTAATAATAATAATTATCCTTGCTTATATAGCGCCTAACACTTACTTTATCAGAAGTCTCTATTAAAGCGCTCTACAATAATGCAGCATATTTAGTCTACTGCCTCGTGTTTGACTGGGCCTTAAGTATGTGCATCGTCGGTATATAAATTTTGGGTTTACTAATGGAAAACCTATCCTGTACATCATACTCTTGCACCACTGATCCACCACTTTTCTTTCTTACCCCCCCCCCCCCCCCTCCCCCCAGGTGTATCGGAACCGCAAGTGGCGCCCCATCTTCAGCAGCGATCTGGTCCCAGGGGACATCTGTTCCATCACCCGGTCTCAGAACGACAACCCTGTCCCTTGCGACCTCCTGCTTCTGAGGGGACCCTGCATCGTGGACGAGTCCATGCTGACAGGAGAATCTGTCCCTCAAATGAAGGTACAGATTTCGAAACGATCTTTTCATCTCAATCTTTGTTGTGGAGGGGGCTGGGGGAGGGGAATTCTTCTAAGAATTTTAACTGTTGGAATATCATGGTATGTGTTAAGTGTCATGTTTTTAAGAGTTGGCGCACTGTGGGTCACATGGTAATGACTTGTGACCTTCTGTTTCTGACGGGTCTCGGCATTTTGGACGAGTCCATGCTGTCTGGAGAGTCTGTACGACAGATAAAGGTACATTAACAGCTTTTTGTCACCAGAGGAACACTTGTATAAAGAAATGTACAAAAACACACATGATAAACCATGTAGGAATATACGTTTTAAAAGTATTTTGGCTGCTTGATCTAAGTATATTTGGGCAGAGACTATATCAACTGACCGTTTCTGGTCCATGGCAGAGACATAAGAAATTGGAAAGCTTCTGTGAAGTGCATAGAGCATGATCCCTTCAACAACACAAAATACTATTGGAAAGGTCATAAAGGATCTTCCAGAAATTTGTCTTCATAATTATTTTTTCCATAATCCCAGTATGATATGGGAGTTTCATCAAAATTAATTGTCAACTTTTAAATGTACATTTTAGGACTTCCTTTAAGAAAGTTAGTGTGCTGATGTTATATAGTTAAATCTTCACAAGTTTCCTAAGGGTTTCAGTGGATAGAACCAGTTTCGCATTTCTAACGGAAGATTTTCCCACAATATAAATAGCTGTGGATGCAGAATAATGCCCCTACCACCCCCTTAAAGGGATTGTGTATCTTTGTCTCAGATTCTGAAACAAAATCCTGGATTTAGCTCATGCTGCAATGATAACTATAAACCTTTAGGTCAGTCAAGAACCCCATGACTTTTACAATCCGATCGCCTGTCTAATTATTAAGATATTTATGATTGGAAATCAAAATTTCAAAAACCGTTTTCCCAACAGTTTTTATAACACTACAGTCTATTGAGGAAAATGAGTAGGCTATGGTAAAACCGGTCACTCAAAGATTTTTAATTTTTCGAGGCACTTCATGATAATTTTGAAGCGCAATTTTGTTAGGTCTTCAATATTGCACCATATTACAGACACTGATAACACGTAGGGCCATGCATCTCAGATTTAACATTGTTGCCCAATCCCTTTAAACTATGTCTTATTTTTCCCATTCCCCTGTTAGGAGCCAGTAGAGGGCCTAGAAGCAGATCACATCCTGGACCTTCAGTTTGACACCAAGCTCCATGTTCTATCAGGAGGTACAAAGGTCGTACAGCACACCCCTCCCAACAAATCAGGCCCAGGACTCAAAGGTATGATATCTGCCAACCAAAAGTGTTTCAAAGTGGGATGTGATTTCATTAGCACCCCTCCTTTTTTGAGGGGGGGGGGGGGGGGGGGGGGGGTTGATGACATCTACATCTAGTATTTACCTGTTCATATGGACTTGAACTTGAAATTTATGATCCAACAATAAACACAGAACAATATAAAAATAAAAATAATAATAATAACGATAATAAGGAACCAGAATATAGCATGAATGCTAATAGAGCCTGCATGGTACCTTCAAACATTTGAAAAACACTGTTTGGGTACATAGAATAAAACTAACAAATTTGAAATGTTATGTAATAAAGCGAATTACAAACAAAACTATGATGCAGTAGTATAATTGAAATAAGGCCATTTAAAAAAAAATATATGTTTAGCGTCCCCGCCCGCTTCCTTTTTGGGGGCCGCCTCCTATTTTTTTTTTTTTTTTTTTTGAAATTTTGTTTTGAATTTTTTTTTTTTTTAAAGAAAAAAAAACATGAAAAAAACACTGCTAAAATAGATCTATTTCTGTTTTTAAAAAAAAAAAAAAAAATGTCGGCGGCCATCTTGAAAAATAGCTCCGACTGTCAGGAAAAATGTACCGAGCAACCATTTTGAAAGGAAAAAAAAGGGCCTCCTCCTTCCTTTTTTTACGAAAAACAGGACGCTAAACATGTTTTTTTTTTATTTGGCCTAATTTTGGTTAGACCCCTTAATGTCTGATGAATGGCTACCTGCTTATTCTTAGTAGACATTAAGGATCCAACAAGGGTTGTAGATAATTGCTGCATAAGTTCAAATTCCTCTAGCATTGGACTTTTGTGAACATTTTAGTTGAGAGAAGTGTTCACATTTCTGTTTATTTGAATTTTGATGAATGAAAGAAAAACTTGTAGATATTAACAAAGTGAACTATGTGATAATTGCATATGCAACAAATTTATCAAATGGAGATAAAGATGGCCTTTTTAACTTTGATTTTTTTTCTTCTTCCAAACTGTTGCAAAACATCAATAATCTCAAAATGCTAACAAAAAAGCATAACATTGTACATTATAGGATTTTCAACTTCTTGTGTCTACCGTTTTAGTGTTAAGTGTACAATGTTGAGTTTAGTATTTTTATTGTGTGTAAAGAGAATTCCAGTACAATTCCAAGATGATAAGGATTTTGATAAGAAGGATTTAAAGAGATTGCTAATCCCCATCTTCAATAGAAACTATTTTGTTTATTTATCTTTCCATTACAGCTACTGATAATGGCTGCATAGCTTACGTATTAAGAACTGGCTTTAATACCTCACAAGTAAGTCAACCAATGTTGTATGTGTACAGAATATGTGTTATTTTCGGGAGCTCAGCAAAAGAAACTCTTTAAAAATTATGTGAGGGAATATGACAAGAATTTACATTTTTCTGGTCAGTTTTGATACGTGATTATAAATGGAATATTGGGTTAAAGAAAGGAAATGTTTATTCAAAGCTGGCCACTTGTATTCTATTGGGATTATGAACCATATAGGTTTGAGAGACCTTTGTGATTTTGCATCTAGAATAGTTCTAAAGGGAATGCCTTTAAAAGCCCTTTTAATCTACAAGCTGAGCTTTTTAATAGGTTCCTCACATTTCACCCTGTATAACCTTCTATTCAATACAATTAATTTCGACGTCTTTTCAAAGAATTAATTATATAATGTGACACTTTTAGTATATTTCATATAATGTTCTAATCTTGTCAATGATGTGAATTCTTTTTTGTGAAATGTGAAACAAATGAACTTTAACTTTAACTTGATATACATGTAACTCAGGTTCATGTAATTGCACTGTAGATACAAATGATTATAACCACATGTATATGTATATATCTTGCTAGAATGAGATATTTTGAAGTTCAAGTTTTTATATATTTTTTAAATAAATATTATGACCAATTAATTAATTTATTTTCATTAAAATATTATGTTTTTTTCCCCAAGGGTAAATTGCTGAGCACCATCCTGTACGGGGTGAAGCGGGTGACGGCCAACAATCTAGAAACATTCCTCTTCATCCTCTTCCTTCTCATCTTCGCCATTGCTGCTGCTTCCTACGTCTGGATAGAAGGTGAGAAAATACTCTTATAACTCCAACTTAACATGATACTTTTTGGGGTCCTTTAAATTTTGTGATTCACTACAAATCCAGAAGGTCAAATAAGATGAATTGAAATGAAAGAAATACAGTGAAACCTGTATATAATAATAATAATAATAACAGAATATGCTGTATGTGCTGTACAAGCATTAATGACAAGAAATATAATCCCACAAAAGGAATCAACAAAGAGAAATAAATAAATCTTATAACTACTAAAATGACTAACTTAACATAGTAACTATTTAAACATAATAAAAGACAGCTAACATGGTCAAAACAAATAACTTAAGTAAGGATATAGTTTAAGCTAATTAATTAAGGCTAAAGAGGTAAGGGCTGCTCAAGGGAGACAAGGAAAGTGGCCTTTACAGGCAGGTGGTCTTTATATTCAGGTTTCTTTTGTACATGTTCCAATGCAAAACTAGTTTCAAGGAAAACATACAAAATTGGTCACCGTAGACAGGTGGCCGTTATAGAGAGGTTGCCACTAAGGCAGGTTTTACTGGACTTGATTCTGACTGATTGAAACTCTGGTTTCATTTGATTCTAGGTATGTATCACAATGTTTTTTTTGGTGTATATTCACGTTATGTGCTGAATGTTTTCTTGTTGGGTGGCAATAGAAAAGGTGTGAAGTTAAAACAACAACCACAATTCTGGAAAATAGCTTGATTTTCATATTGCTTACAAAAATAGCCTTTACTCCTGTCACCATGTACTATTCATCCTATCAAATAATGTGAGGACAGTTGTAAGATATTTATCAAAAGTTGGCTCAGAGAAATGTCAAAGAAACTATTACATTAGATTTAAGTGTATATTAGCGTTGCAGAGTCAATCGATCAAAAGTGTCTCCATCAGATTTTACATGGGTGCATTCATACAATGCCATCTCGGCTCAGGAGCTGTACTTAACTCATTTCTTCTTCTTCCTCGTCCCTCTACCTCCTCCCATCTGTCCATCCTGATTGTAGAGGTATTGTGGTCTGGTGGATAACTCACCCAACTGCAGATCACAAGGTGTGGAGGTCGAATCTCGGCCCGGCACTAACGTCCTTTAGCAAGACATTAATCCACATTTGCCACTTTCCGCCTAAATGTGAAATGGGTGCCCGGTAGGATCCAAAAGTTAATGTAGTTTGCTCAACATTGAGAGCTGGGTGAGGCTGGAATGCTTCCCAGGGAGTGTTGAATGTGCATACATTGTGTGCAGACAAGCCTGAATCCGATGACCAGGGTATTTATATATCTGTAAAGTGCTTAGCGATATCGTCTGTTTATTAAGCGGAATATTATTATTATTTTTACCCTGCAGGCACCAAGGATCCAGATCGTAACAAGTACAAGCTCTTCCTGGAGTGCACCCTGATCCTCACCTCCGTCGTACCCCCGGAGCTCCCCATCGAGCTCTCCCTGGCTGTCAACTCATCGCTTCTGGCACTCACAAGACTAGGTAAGTACCTTAAAGCCCCACTGCACTACTTATAGATACTTATGCCCTCTATATGGCAAAAAATGCCTTATCGGCGCCCGTTGGTCCCCCATGATCCCCCATGATCCCCTTTTTCTTATGTTAATTGAGAGCTGAGTTGATGAGATAACCACCTGCCAGTCACCATGCAGGGAGGTCTAATCCCTCCTGGCCAAACTATTGTAGAGGGGCTCTAAAGGAAAACTTTTCCAAGGCATCAAGTTGGTTTAATCATTGAAAAAGAAAGTTTGCCAGCTGTTTTGTGCAAAATATGAAAGTGGGGAAAGTGAAATATAAAATCCTTCTTGTCTAGAGTTGTGTACTATATTCATTTGTACATGGACTAGAGAAGTGCAAATTTTAATGCTAGTAATCAATAAGGCAGTGTTTTTATTGTTTAACTTTAAAGAGAAGGTCGAGTTCTGGGGAGAGGTGAACAAGTTGTGAGTGTTATCATTGTTATTATGCAAGTGTGGAGGAACGTCAGAAAAAAAGTTCCCTGACAAGCATGGCTCTTCTAATGCCTTCCTATTCTAAACATGACAAGTAACGGCTTAAAAATGAGGCCCGATTTTTATGCCACATGTTTGTGCAGTCCCATATACATCTGTCTGTGTACAGTGCTTGTTACTTTACCACGACTGGGCCAAACTTCTTATCATTTTCATGACTCCAGAACTTTGCAGTACACACCGATACTTATATGCTACATGATCAACTTTTGCTGATCGATTCCACACTGTTTCTTTCACAATGCAATCGCATGACCAGTACTCAACTTTATCTTTAAAAAAAGGATTTTCAATTGTTTTGTGCAAAAAATCATCAATGCTAAAAGTGAAATATAAAATCCTTCTTGTCTAGAGTTGTGTACTGTATTCATATATAAGAACCGTGTTTTTCTTGTTATAACTTTAAACGTCATCTCCTTTCTGCCTCCTGACCAGGTGTGTACTGCACAGAGCCGTTCCGTATCCCGTTTGCCGGCAAAGTCGATATCTGTTGCTTTGACAAGACTGGAACACTGACCAGTGATAACCTGGTAGTAGAGGGAGTCGCAGGTCTTCCGTAAGTATTCCAATCTTCTCTCTGTTGATCAATTATTTTTTCTTCAGACATTAGATATAGCTGTGCTACAAATAGAATGCATTTTAATTTTTCTTCTTGTTTAATAATGAGTTTGTCATGCATTAAAAATGTAGCTATTATGCATAGAAAAATACCTTATTGTATCAAAATTCTTCATATAGATTTTTAGTAGGTTGTCTCTTGCAAGATGTTGATTTCATATTCAACATCATCCATTTAGGTTTCTTTGGGGAAAGAGCATTCTGTGAAGATTTAAAGGATGGATGCTATTGTTGTTCCCACTACTCTGTTTGACTTTTTTTGTATATGTAAATTAATGGCAACTGTGCGCAACTAGGTTCCTACACGTATTCACTGAGCTCTGTAGTATAAGTTACAGAAATGTGAAGTGTATTATACACTTTACATCATAACATTTCATAAGAAATGCTACAGTTTTGCTGCTTAATATGTGATGAGCGAAGCTTTGCAGGTACCTCTAGATTTGTATGTATAAGTAAAACCTAACGCTACAGGGATTGGGTAACTTTGTCTCAGAATCTGAAACAAAATCCTTGATTTAGCTCATGCTGCAATCATAATTATAAACCTTTAGGCCAGTCAGGAACCCTATGACTTTTACAAGCCGATCGTCTGTCTGATTATCAAGATATTTATGATTGGAAATCGAAATCAAATTTTGCGCTTTCCCAACGGTTTTCATAACACTACAGTCTATTGGGGAAAACGAGTATGGTAAAACCAGTCACTCAAAGATTTTTTACTTTTTTGAGGCACTTCTTGATCATTTTGAAGCGCAATTTTTTTAGGCCTTCAATATTACACCATATCACAGACACTGATTACACGTAGGGCCGTGCATCTCAGATTTAACATTGTTAAACTATCCCTTTAATATTTACCTTTTTCCTTCCTGACAGGGGGAAAGAGAAGCTATGTTCCATTACCGACGTCCCCCTGGACACTGCCCAGGTGCTTGCTACCTGTCACTCTCTGGCCAAGCTGGACGACACCCTTGTGGGGGATCCCCTGGAGAAGGCCACACTGACCGCCGTGGACTGGACACTGACCAAAGGTAAGACTAGGTTTAGGATAAAGTACTTGACGTTGCATTCTATAGGTAACTGGTCTGTTTTTAAATCTAAGAAATTTGATAGAAATTTGTGTTTGAACTCTTCTGCCAGGCTTGCATCGTATCAGTGATTGATGGTTGCATAATCATACTTTTGGTGATCTATATTTAACATCTGTTTGTCAAAAGTCAGTCAAAAATACATACAAGATTGGAAGGCATGATTAAGATAAATAAGAATTACCACTTTGTGTCTTGACTTTCAATTTTGTTTTAGCTTTACCATCTTTTAATATACCCAAAAATCTAATCATCGGCTGTCCGCAAGAAAGAAGTTTGTGCCATTGATATACAGTCAAACCTGTCTATAGTGAACACCCAAGGGATACACAAAAAGTAGTGTTCGTAGACAGATGGTCTTTGTTCCTTTAGTACATGTTTCAATGAGAAACCTTTTACAAGGGAAACAAAAAATGTTGTCTTTGTAGACAGGTGGTCACTAATTCAATTCAATTCAATTTGATTTTATTCAAGTCCATTTAAAAAAAAGTACATTGAAAAACATCGTACATTGAAAATATATTTACATGTGCACATGTAGGATACACAGTATACATTGAACTTTAAACACACAATTAAAAAGAGAAGTAAAGACAAGAGTAAGAAAACAAAGAAATAGATAATGAACATGAAATAGAAATTGCAAAAGAACCAAATAAAGGTTCTGTCGAGGCGATCCCCAGCTTATTAAAATACCGAAATTTTTACTGATAAAGAATTAGAAAAGCATAGTGACATTATGGCCCCAAAAAAGAGTTTAAAATTTATAAAGTTGAAAAGTTATTAAAGGCAGGTTTGACTGTACAAAGCTATTACAGCCTTCTTTTCCAGACCCTTCTGTTAGACTGTTGTTGATACAGCAAGTACTTCTCAGTACGGTAACTCCTTCTTTTACTTCTTCTTGTAGGTGATGTTGTGATCCCCAATCGCATCCAGAGTCGGCCGCTGAAGATCGTCCAGCAGTTTCACTTCTCAGTACAGTAACTCCTTCTATCAACTTCTTCTTGTAGGTGATGTCGTGATCCCCAATCGCATCCAGAGTTGGCCGCTGAAGATCGTCCAGCGGTTTCACTTCTCAGTACAGTAACTCCTTCTATCAACTTCTTCTTGTAGGTGATGTCGTGATCCCCAATCGCATCCAGAGTCGGCCGCTGAAGATCGTCCAGCGGTTTCACTTCTCAGTACAGTAACTCCTTCTATCAACTTCTTCTTGTAGGTGATGTTGTGATCCCCAATCGCATCCAGAGTCGGCCGCTGAAGATCGTCCAGCGGTTTCACTTCTCAGTACAGTAACTCCTTCTATCAACTTCTTCTTGTAGGTGATGTCGTGATCCCCAATCGCATCCAGAGTCGGCCGCTGAAGATCGTCCAGCGGTTTCACTTCTCAGTACAGTAACTCCTTCTATCAACTTCTTCTTGTAGGTGATGTCGTGATCCCCAATCGCATCCAGAGTCGGCCGCTGAAGATCGTCCAGCGGTTTCACTTCTCAGTACAGTAACTCCTTCTATCAACTTCTTCTTGTAGGTGATGTCATGATCCCCAATCGCATCCAGAGTCGGCCGCTGAAGATCGTCCAGCGGTTTCACTTCTCAGTACAGTAACTCCTTCTATCAACTTCTTCTTGTAGGTGATGTTGTGATCCCCAATCGCATCCAGAGTCGGCCGCTGAAGATCGTCCAGCGGTTTCACTTCTCAGTACAGTAACTCCTTCTATCAACTTCTTCTTGTAGGTGATGTTGTGATCCCCAATCGCATCCAGAGTCGGCCGCTGAAGATCGTCCAGCAGTTTCACTTCTCAGTACAGTAACTCCTTCTATCAACTTCTTCTTGTAGGTGATGTTGTGATCCCCAATCGCATCCAGAGTCGGCCGCTGAAGATCGTCCAGCGGTTTCACTTCTCAGTACAGTAACTCCTTCTATCAACTTCTATCTTGTAGGTGATGTCGTGATCCCCAATCGCATCCAGAGTTGGCCGCTGAAGATCGTCCAGCGGTTTCACTTCTCAGTACAGTAACTCCTTCTATCAACTTCTATCTTGTAGGTGATGTTGTGATCCCCAATCGCATCCAGAGTCGGCCGCTGAAGATCGTCCAGCGGTTTCACTTCTCAGTACAGTAACTCCTTCTATCAACTTCTATCTTGTAGGTGATGTTGTGATCCCCAATCGCATCCAGAGTCGGCCGCTGAAGATCGTCCAGCGGTTTCACTTCTCAGTACAGTAACAACTTCTCTCAACTTCTATCTTGTAGGTGATGTCGTGATCCCCAATCGCATCCAGAGTCGACCGCTGAAGATTGTCCAGCGGTTTCACTTCTCAGTACAGTAACTCCCTTCTTTCAACTTCTATCTTGTAGGTGATGTCGTGATCCCCAATCGCATCCAGAGTCAACCGCTGAAGATTGTCCAGCGGTTTCACTTCTCAGTACAGTAACTCCCTTCTTTCAACTTCTATCTTGTAGGTGATGTCGTGATCCCCAATCGCATCCAGAGTCGACCGCTGAAGATTGTCCAGCGGTTTCACTTCTCAGTACAGTAACTCCCTTCTTTCAACTTCTATCTTGTAGGTGATGTCGTGATCCCCAATCGCATCCAGAGTCGGCCGCTGAAGATCGTCCAGCGGTTTCACTTCTCTAGCGCCCTCAAGAGGATGGCGGTCATCGCGTCCCTCCAGACCCCCGACTGGGAAGGCTCGGTGGACTGCACCTATCTGGCCTCGGTCAAGGGTGCACCAGAGACCCTTCGAGCCATGGTAAGGGAACGGTGGAAGGACTTGCCTAACCCCTGGGGGGGGTTTCACAAAGATCCTAAGTTGAACTTATCTCTAAGTTGGACTAAGTTGAACAATTATGGGAAGCTATTTTTACTTTGTATAAGTTATTTTAAAAGGCGTAAAATGTTGATTTAAATTATTCATATTTTCAGTTATGATGGGAGATTTCATGTTCTTGATGTGGAATTTATGAAAAGTCTAAAATACTTGAATTTTTGCTCTTGAATATATTTTATTTTAAGGCTACAAATGGCTCTCCATAATTTTTAAGTCCAACTTAGAGTTAAGTTCGACTTAAATTTTTAGTGAAACACCCCCCTGGCCGATAATGTGAATGTGAATACTATGTACGTGTATTACTGCATGATTCTTATAAGAGTAGAGGGGGCCCTCTGTTGTGTAGTGGTCCACCTGCACATCCCCATTTGGTCATACCGGGAGGAGAGACCTGAGGGTTACAGTGATTTAGTTCGCATTTCGCCTCTCAGTCACAGGTGAAGCTAAATACTTAATAATAATAACTCTACGCATTACAGGCTTCATGATACAGTCAAACCTGCTTTAGTGACCACCTGTCTACAAAGACCACCTGTCTACAACAAGCACACTTTTTGTTTCCCTTTAAAATGGTTTCTCATTGAAACATGTACTAAAGGAACCTGTCTACAAAGACCACTTTTTGTGTTTCCCTTGTGCGGTTGCTATAGATTAGGTTTTCAATGCATTCAAGGTATATTTTCTGCTGAGAGCCAGAAGGGCATTAAATCTGCTTTCAAAGGAAACAAGCGAATCTCCTTTAGGATCTCAGCAGATGATAAAATCATGATCCCTCTCTCATGCATGCTGCATGCTGTTGAGGTCACAGGATGTCAGCCATGACAGGACTGACCAAACCAATACCTATAATTCTTTTTTTTTCTTCCCCTTTTCCCCCATCATTTATTAATTGAATAATACGTTCATAAGAAACACAAAAATTATATTGATTACAAAGAAAAACACATGAATTATACTTATATCACACAATTTATTATACTTTTTTGTATAAACATAATCAACATTTGTTTCCAGAGGTGATACTTTTTATTACCTATAATTCATTTATCGTAAACACCGTCCAAGGAATATGATGTATAAATCAGTCAAGATACATGGTAATAAACATGTTCAAATACTCAGTGTGTAAACCCTAAACCTTGATGATATACATTTTATTCTCAATCACATTTTCCAGTTCTCTGTTGTTCCTGATAACTATGACGAGGTTCACTCTCAGATGTCCCGACAAGGTGCCAGGGTGCTTGCTCTAGGACACAGGAAGCTAGGACACATGACTTCACAACAGGTGAGGCCTTAGAACCTGGATGAAGTCGCTCTTCTTGTTGCAGCTGTCATCGCTTTATTGCCCCGAGCAATCTATGTCACACTTATTAAGATGCTCACTCCTAGATGACCAATGCTGCCTGGAAGACCTAGTGGCAGCAAATGAGAAGGCTCTTCAGTGTGCAAAAGCCTGGCAGGAGATTTGAGCACAGATGATTGACACAAAAGTAGATTGCCCCTGGATTTCAGACATGAAACCCCTATTATGCTTGTGCGATTATCTTCATTTCTGTTGGTGGAAGTGATCTTAGCAAGAAACTGTCTTCTTGATGTAATGCCCTGTGGCTGCATACCTGACTATGTGTATTATGGTCATCGCTGAGAATCAACCTAAACATATAATTCCTGTTCTAAACAGAAGAGTAGACTTGAAATACATACGCTTATGTTTTTGATGTACCGGTATATGTCATTTTATAATCATATCCTGATATGATACGTAACAAATGCTTTTGAAAGATTTTAGCCCTAAAAGTACAAATATAGTTTTAATTAGGTGTAGTTGGGACTCATTTGATTTGCATTCTGTACGGTAAGCTAGAAATTAGCTGGCGCGATATAAAACGTTAAATGTCCTAAAATAAATTGTTAAAATGAAGAACAAAGATAGGTTTACCCAGTTGTACAGTTTGAGTCTTATATAATCTCTTCCAACTTCTTTTTTTTCTTTCTTTCAATAGCTGCGTGACCTGTCTCGTGATGACGTTGAGAAGGACCTCAGTTTTGTTGGTTTTGTCATCATCTCCTGTCCTTGAAATAAAACGTTATATGGCCTAAAATAAAACGTTAAAATGAAGAACTAAGATAGGTTTACCCATTCTATGTCTAATATAATCTTTTCCAACTTCTCTTCCTTCTCTCCATAGCTGCGTGACCTATCTCGTGATGACGTTGAGAAAGATCTCAGTTTCGTTGGTTTCGTCATCATCTCCTGTCCTCTGAAGTTTGATTCTAAAGCAGCCATCAAAGAGATCCAGCATGCTTCTCACTATGTAAGGATTAAAGGGATTGGGTAACTTTGTCTCAGATTCTGAAACAAAATCCTGGATTTAGCTCATGCTGCAATCATCATTATAAACCTTTACGTCAGTCAGGAACCCCATGACTTTTACAAGCTGATCGCCTGTCTGATTATAAAGATATTTATGATTGAAAATCGTAATCAAATTTTTTGTTTTCCTAATGGTTTATATAACACTACCGTCTATTGGGGAAAACGAGTATGGTAAAACCGGTCACTCAAAGATTTTTTGCTTTTTTGAGGCACTTCATAATCATTTTGAAGCGCAATTTTTTTAGGGCTTCAATATTACACCATATCACATGCACTGATAACACGTAGGGCCATGCAACTCAGATTTACATGTAACATTGTTAAGCGATGCCTTTAATCATCAGTAATCTTTATTCTTCTAGCAAGTTTGAGACTGCACCATTATTATTTGGCACATTTTCCAACCGTTTTTCATCCAAAGTAAACTCAGGCATTGTATTCACCAGGTCAAAGGTGATATTAAATATGTCAAAAAGTCTTATCCCCTGGTTAAAATGTGAGTAAATCTCTCTTCATCCTTTGAATGCTTCTCCCAAGAAAACTTGGGTGAAGTCAAGGAAAAATCAGTGCTAAACCAATATTAAATCAGGTTGAAATTGTGGCAGGACCCTGAGAAAGTTTCAGCCAATATTATCATCTTAAAGGTAAAGACCAGTAATGGTCATGCGATTGCATTGTGAAAGAAACGTTGTGGAATCGATCAGAAAAGGTTGATCATCTAGCATCTAGCATCTGCAAGGTTCTGGAATCATCAAAATGATAAGAAATTTGGCCCATTCTTCGTAAAGTTAAAAGCACTATACACAGAAAGATGTATATGGGACTACCCTATATCTCTCACACGACCATGAGAGAAACAAATTTACCAAATATATGAATTAGTAGGCGGTTTCCCGGCAAATTTTTTATCATCATGTATTAGTCAAAACATATTCCTTCACATGATTGGTCATGAGAGCTTCCATTTCATTTTTTGAAATTGGGGCGTTTCCAATACTGGTCTTTACCTTTAAAAAGAATGTAGCTTTCTTCCTCTGAATTTTTTTATGAAATCATAATCTTTTTGGCAGATGCCTATTCTTTGTCAAAAACATGGTAGGTATTTGCTTTAATTATCAACATTTATCAACAGTTTTTAAGGAAATCTTGTTTCAGTTTTACCATTTTGAATTCATTTTACTTTATACCAGTACCTCCATTACATGGTATAATAATCTTGTTATATTCCTTTCTTGTGGAACACTATTAAACAGACAACCATGATTACTGGTGACAACCCCCTGACTGCCTGCCATGTCGCCAAGGAGCTTCACTTCACCAAGAAACCACACACCCTCATCCTCAAACCACCCGTTGAAAATGGTAAGTGCTCAAAGTTTCTGCTGCCCTGGTGGATATTATGTATTACTGTAATCACAGAAATATTAGCGGTACATTAATTTTCACAGATTTCGTGCTGAATTGCGTGCAGCGCGAATTTAAGAACCTGCGAATATGTTTTGGGGTCGATCAGTGTGAAAAATTAATCACGAAAAAATAACATTGTTAACAGTATTGTTATTGTATGTAATGTACATTTTAGGGTTATGTCATTTTAAGTTGAAGGGGGATGGTCGTCAGTTGTCATGTCCTGGAGGTCATAATTCACCAACACCAGATTTGGTGGAAATACCATTAATGGGTGTACAAGTCTCGCACACAGCAAACCTGTGGTCCCATTAAAAAAAAACACCCTCTAATCTCTCAGAGAATCTTCGGGTGAGGGAAATGTAAAGTAATTACTTTACCATATGGGGAGATGAGTGGAAAATGCAGAGCATTACATAGGGCCTGTTGGTAATAAATTTGAAGGCTAATCCTGGTGATTGACAACACATGTTAATGTGTTAACACCCGAATGGTGTCCAATTCCCGACCAGTGAATGATTCACAAAATTTGAAAAAATAAAATGATAAAATATAATAACTGCTTATACATTATAAGAAATGTAGTCCAATTCTCCATTTTTTTTACTTTAGCCATTTGCCATTGAGTAAGCTTTCATAGAATATAAAGTCAGTTTCATAATAAGAGATCCATGTATACAAGTATTTATGCATGCCTTCTATTTTATTTTCTCCATCTTACTTCAGAATCTGATGAATGGCATTGGCAGTCTATCGACGACACTGTGACGTATCCCATGATCCCCTCTCGGGACGAAGAGTGCCTCCTATTGGCCAAAGACCTTTGTCTCACTGGAGAGGTAGGATTGCTTCGGTATCTTTAAAGATGTAACAAATAGTTTTAGTTAATGACACCTCTAAACAATCGTGTAACTTCTATCTAGGCTGTGAATTTAGATGAAAACATAAAAGTACTTTTTGTTTTTAGATAGTGTACAGGAATCTTCTCATTACCATCAGTATAAAAAATTGTTTACTCCCCCTTTAGACTTCAAAGGTACTTATTCTAATTCAAGTATTATCTGTACATATTTTTATTTGCATTATCCACATTTGTAACTTAGAATTTAGGGTCAAATTTAATGAATAGACCAGTTCACGGTCAGCACATGTCCCAAATGACCCCGAATATCCAGAGATCTTCAAAACATGAAGAGGTCCCACTTTGTACATTTTGAAATAATTACTCTTACAGCAATGGAGATGCTACATAAATAGCCTTTGTTTTCCCTTTTCAAAGAATACTTCCACCTGTGTATCAAGGAGTGCGCTGCTTGTGCATAAATAAATAATGATGACATAACTTTCATGAGCACGTATCCAGTAGTTTGTCTCTGTGTATTTCACAATTTGGTCTGCAATAACTTTATCTGCTCAAGCTCAGACTGAAACTATGAACTGGCTTTATAGATTCTGTTCCTTGATAGGACTCTGTGTTATATTGATTGTGCTATGCAACAATAATGTCTGCTAGATCCCAAGACAGTTTAATCATGATCAAAGCTTGAATGAAAATAGGATATATTACCTGAATGTACATTACAGACTCAAAATATTGTTATTGTTAATCATGGTATATATTTGTTCTCTTTCGTTTCAGACCATCACTCATCTAAAAACCATTAATCTATCTTTCTTGAACAGAATCTTATCAAGGGTTAAAGAATAGTCATGGGCAAATTAGCTTGAGTGAGAATGTGATATGTAACCAGGATGTACATTACAAACACAAAATATTGTTAATATTATTCATGAAATTTTTCTCTCTCTCTCTCTCTCTCTTATCAGGCCATCACCCATCTACAAACCACCAATCTACCTTTCCTGAACAGAATCTTACCAAAAGTAAAAGTCTTTGCTCGAGTAGCACCAAAACAAAAGGTGAGGTTTACTTAATTTTAATAGTGCTGTGAATTCCTAAATGAATTTATGTCATCAAAAATGATTAATTCATCTTTTTGATGTGCATTAGGAAAACATACCTCTTGATATATATTTTTTCAATTCTCAAATCCATCATTATTTGAGTTGAATTTTGATAGAAGCATTGAAACTGTGTAATTAGAATGATGAAATACAATTTTTTTGCTTTGCAAGTCCAAATGTGAGATTGTTCCAAGTACTGCTGTTTTAAATTGCAACACAGTGAAGCTTGTATATAAATACCGCTCAAGGGAGACAAGAAGAGTGGTTTTAATAGGCAGGTGGTCTTTATGTACATGTTTGAATGAGAAACTATTTTCAAGGGAAATCTTTAAAAAAGTGACCTTTACAGACAGGTGGCCTCTCTATACAGGTGTTTGCTAAAGCAGGTTTGACTGTCCATGTAAGTGTTTTCTGTTCCAAGTATATACTTTCATTCTGTCCTGTGGCACATTTTTACCATGGCTTTCTTGTTTGAGTTCATGAGAATTCATAGCTGCCAATCATTCCTATTTAAGAGGATTGATTCCTACTTTTTGGCCATCAACTTATGTTTTGAACCGTAGATTCCTTTCTTTTTCTGAAAACTTCTGTGTGAAGAGTATACAAAATGACTGTTTTCCTAATGTTTGCTTTGAAAGGTTTGGCAGAGATGAGAATGAGTATCATCAGTGTTTGTCTTCACGGTTTTGTGTATCATCTTTTATATTACATTACGTTCAAATGAGCCAGCTTTTTAATGATAATAATAATTATAATAATACTCAGCTTTTATATAGTGCGAATTACAATTAAGTCTCTATGGCTTCCAAACTTGGAGATTATTACAGCGGCTTTAGCTGTGCTGTCATTACGACACTCTAGGATTTCAAGGAGTTAATTCCTGCCAGATACCCACTTACATCACCTGGGTTGAGTGTGGCAAATGTAGATCAATGTCTTGCCAAAGGACATTAGTGCCGCGGCGGACTCAAACCATGGACTTTGTGATCAAAAGTCCAGCGACGTAACCACTTGATCACGACACCTCTACCTCTTTTACTTCATGATGATTTCTTTGTTTACAGGAGTGGGTGATAACCGCATTGAAGAGTCTGGGATATGTGACCCTTATGTGTGGAGACGGTACCAATGATGTAGGAGCCCTAAAGCATGCACATGTTGGTGAGTGTGACCAAGTCAACGACATTAAGGCATACAAACCCCCAAGAGTCTTTTCCCAGTTAAAATACAGAAAGCTTTAGATTAATAGACCCTTGCAAGTCTAAAATGGCACTAGCTGGTGTTTAGAAGGCTGTACCTACATGTTCATACATTTACAAAATTATCACATTCTGAATTAAAACTAATCTTGAGCTCTGGTATGGGAATCGTATTTTGAGAGAAAATCGCTATGATTTATTCTGGATTGTTTATCCTGCAGTAGATTGGTTGTTTGAACCAGTGAAATAAATGCAAACACACAAAACTTACTGGGCATCATCTTCGATAAAAACCACAACTCTCATTTGCACACAGTGACCTGTGTTAAGTACATGGTGTCGGGCCTACTTTCCCGGATATCCTTATCTTTCTATGCACATTACTCAGCTACTATACATTTTGTACCAAATCATTCGGCACATATCATTTATTTGTAATCTAGAACATTCAGTGTAAGTTTTGTCGGATTCTGTGAGAATTTATTTTTATAGTTACCAGAACTCAGGTTATGTCTAAAGTTAAAGTTGAACTGAAACAGAATCGTCATTTATCCATACATTATTTTATATATTATGCACTTTTTTTCTCTTTTTTCTCATTTTTTTTTTCTCCAGGTGTTGCCCTTCTTTCAAATGTTCCTGAGAGGTTTATACGAGATAATAAGAAGAAGCTCAAAGAAGAGGTAAAGGAATTAAATAAGATTTATTAAAAATGATAAAAATAGGTGTGCAAAAACCATGATCAATTACAAGTTAATACACAGTGAACAAATATGGTTAGATTTTTATCATCACGGTTTTGTGTATCATCTTTGATTTATGGCGCAATGGCTCAGTGGTAGAGCAGTGGTCTCCTAACCAATAGGTCCCAGGTTCCAAGCTGTCAGTTCTCCTGGTTTTAAATTACGAGCATATACATGCTTTTTCTAACAGCAGGCAGGTGAAGAAAAAAAAAAATCATCATCATCAAACATTGGTTAGAAATATGTAGAGTGATAAAAAAGCCGAGACACGTGTTCACATTCTGCCAAACATTTACCAGTATTCTTTTTTGTTTAAACCTCAGACAGCAGAGACCAGTGGGGAAAACAAACAACTCAAGAATTCTTCTGGCCCGGAGAGGATACCCTCCGCCCCCCATCACAGCGGGGGCAGGCATGGGGGCGGAGGGGGGCGAGCAGCCAGGCAGAGGGCCTTCGCTAAGGGAGAAGACCTCACTAGGGTATGTATGTACTGATTGGTTGATGATAGCCATCCTGAGGTATTAAGTCGTTGACTACCGCTTTGTCATATTCCCATAGGTTTAATACAGGTACCACCCAGTTCCAGGGGGCAATGGGTTTGCTCTTTTTATACAATACAAATCATGTCCCTGTGCCATTTTGTATTCGTTCGTTCATGTCTCCTTAGATCAAGATTAATGTCAAGTTCCTAAATTAAATTAAATTAAATTAAGTTCTTCCATCGCCTGATGGCGGCGATGGCTGTCTCATTTACAAGGGCCAGGTCTTCGTCTGTGCAACCCGTTCCGCCGCACTGCAAGATGTGGTCCATCATCTGATATTGTAGTTATCATGGGATAGATATCCCAAAGGCTTCAAGATTGTTTAACGATTCCTAGTGCAAAATCAATCTATACCGGTGTTAAAATGGTTGTCATGAAGGCAATCATGACAACCATATTGTATTTATCATGGAGTAGATACATGTATATCAACTGTTCCCAGAGCAAGATTAATGTATATCGTGTTAAAATGGTTGTCATGAAGGCAATCATGACCCTGAGCTGTATTGTATTTATTGTGGATATTCTAAAGATTTCAATATTATTTAACTGTTTCCAGTCCAAGATTAATCTATATACGCCGGTGTTAAAAGGGTTCCCATGGAGGTAATCATGGGTATTTTTGCAAAGCCATCACAAAGCACAAAGCGATCCTCCTGTGTGTTGTTCAAGATTAGAGATTGTAAGTTTGAGATTGACTGGAGAGGAGTAATTTATATCTACCAAATCTCTTTATCAGACAAGACCATTTATTCGCTAAAAACTTTCTTAAATCTTCAACAGAAAAAATTGAATACCATGATGAAGGAGATAGAGGAGCAGGATCAAGCTCAAGTAGTCAAGTTAGGAGATGCAAGTATAGCATCGCCTTTCACCTCTAAGCTATCATCAGTGCAATGTGGTGAGTGCCTGGTCTTGTAATGCCTCTCAAATTTGTGTTGATCATGAGTCCAAAGACCTCTCAGAAATATGATATTTTACGTTAAGCTTCATCTGAAATTTTTATGTGTGGTATCCTGAAAAGGATAATCTCTCTTGACTGTTTTCTTTCAAGATAAAATCAGTTTGAAATTCTGAAACATGATTGATCTTGTATTTTGTCTTTTATTTATCATAATCTCTTTAAATTTTCAGTGCCTGTACAGTTTGGCGAATGATTCATTCAGCCTTAATGCTGACATTCTTATTATCTTCTTAATAATTTGAAATAAGTGTTTGAACTAGGGTAGAAGCTTCCAGTACATATTTTATCTTTGGGAAGGAGGATGGGAGGGATTTGGTTTGACAAGTACATGATGTCTGTTGTTAGTCAGAAGGGAAGAAATAAAAGCAGACTGAGTCTTGATAATTGTTATCATCTGTTTGATGTCATCTGAGCTATTGCAATGAAAAAAAACTGAGAACCTTTCTCCATCTCTCCACAGTATGTCACATCATTAAGCAAGGCCGCTGTACGCTGGTCACCACTCTTCAAATGTTCAAGATTCTAGCACTCAACGCTCTCATCCTAGCGTACAGTCAAAGCGTCCTCTATCTGGACGGCATCAAGTTCAGCGACGCCCAGGCCACGCTACAAGGCCTCCTATTGGCTGGTTGTTTCCTATTTATATCAAGGTCAAAGGTCAGTCATATTGATAATGATATTGTAAATTTGAATATCACCTTTCCACTTTCAAGTAATTAAGGTAGCTTAGAGAAATGCAGTGACACAAAAATGGAAAAAAATTAATTTAGTTAGTGATATTTGTGAATAATAAGTTCTTTTTTTGACATACTAGAATAAAAGTGAGCTAACTTTAAGCCTCATCAAGATGGTATATGCATTTACCAGCTCCATATCCTAACATTGTGGTTCTACATCTATTATAATAATAATTATGATTTTTAACAATTATGCATTTTGCGTTCTAGACGCATCTTTTCGTGCCATTACATTTCGCAAAGCTACCTAATAAAGTGCTTTTAATCATCATTTGTCAGACTTTTATGTGTTGAATTATGTCTAAGCACCAATTATCTGCATGGTATCAAATAATAATTCAATATCTTAACTATGATTGGAAATGGTCTTCAGTTCTGATGATTAAACTACATCTCCTAACACACTGTCCCAAAAGATTTTGACTAATTGATCATATAGTAAAGATAAACTAAATTTTGCCAAGAGACGACAACACTGATATGTATGTATAGGACAAGATACTTGCACAGGAGGTGTTGTGGTATAGTGGTTCATTTTACTTGACTCTCAATCCAAGGGTTGTGGATTCGAATCTCAGTCTGCTATCGAATTAAGCTCGTGTACGTCTGTGTATTATATTATTTGAATATTTTGTCAAATGTAATAAAAATTACCAGAAGAAAAGAACTGTTACTTTGACATGGAAATAAAGATTCTTAATCATATGTATACCGTTTTCAGTTTTTCTCACCTGAAATACTGACAGGTATGTAATCAACATATATTTTGGGTGGTTTCAACACTATTAAAGTTACCCGAGTCACCCAAAAAGTAGTACTGAAAACCTTTAACACCGAAAGACACCCAGAGACAACATATCAATATGATAAACACTTACACGGATTTGTACACATGGGACCAGATATTATGTTTTCAATCCTATTCAATTCCTATCAAATTGCTTAGATTTCATCAGTTTATAAAGTAATTTCTGTTTTTCTCCCTTTTTCCTTTTCACTTGTATCGTTACTGACAGCCATTGAAGGTTTTATCAAGGAGTCGTCCTCTACCAAACATCTTCAATGTGTATACTGTCCTGACGGTCATTTCCCAGTTTGCTGTCCATTTTATGGTCATGATGTACCTCGTACGGGAAGCAAAAGAAAGGTCGCCTCCCAGGTCAGTAATTAAAGCCCTGCTGCGCTACTTAGAGCTACTTGCGCCCTCTATATAGCAAGCAATGCCTAATCGGTGCCTGTTGGTCACCCATGATCCCCTATTTCATATGTTAATTTAGAGCTGATTTGACAAGATAATCACCCGTCAGTGACCTTGCAGGGAGGTCTAATCCCCCTGGTCAAACTAATGCAGACAGGCTTTAAAACAGATGATAAAAACTCAATGCAAAATTAGTTTTCAAAATTTGAGCAGGAAGAGGTACTCACAACTCCCGTTTGGACAACTTTTAACCTTAGACATGAAAGACGCATAGTAGTGGGATTTCATGGGGAAATTTACCCAATAACAGGTGTTGTCTTTGGAATAACTCTATGTTGGGTGGCTGTCCCAGAGAAGGGGGGAAGGAGAGGGGTAAGGGGGTCCTACAAATAGTTACATACAGTTAACAACTAAATTGTTCATACCCTCAACAAGTTTTGTAATTTTTTCAAGTATGTGAGAAAAAAATGGATTTGTCCCGATCAATTTTGTTTCTTGAGAAGGTGACCTGTTAAAGCTTACATCTAAAAGTATTCAACACATGTCCTAGTCCACCTTTCATTCTAAAGTTACGAAAAGCACAAAAAACTTCACATTTACAAGGGCTATGAATAATTTAGTTGTCAATTGTAGTTAATTGTGCATGTTACACCTGTACATGTAGGGGTTATCCCCACCAGGGGGTTGTTGTCCCTTTGCCCACGGCAGCAGCGGTTTATTGCCGTTTGGTCGACAACCAGTTCGTCTACTACCCCATTGGTCTATTCCCATATGGTCTACACACCCAGTCCATCTCCTATCCACATGGTCTATTAATTATTTTGTCTACTCTTCATTTGGTCTAATAGTCATTTGGTCTAATAGTCATTTGGTCTAATAGTTATTTGGTCTAATAGTCATTTGGTCTAATAGTCATTTGGTCTAATAGTTATTTGGTCTAATAGTCATTTGGTCTAATAGTCATTTGGTCTAATAGTCATTTGGTCTAATAGTTATTTGGTCTAATAGTCATTTGGTCTAATAGTTATTTGGTCTAATAGTTATTTGGTCTAATAGTCATTTGGTCTAATAGTCATTTGGTCTAATAGTCATTTGGTCTAATAGTTATTTGGTCTAATAGTTATTTGGTCTAATCACCAATAAGTCTACCACCCATTTGGTCTATTACTCATTTAGTCAAATTTCCAGTCGATCTTATTCCCAGTTTGTCTACTATCCACAAAGTCTAATTATTTGATGATTATTAGACCACATAGACATACCTGCCAACCCTTCCAAATAATCCAGAATATTCTAATTTTCTGGATTTTTAGGACCTAAACATTCAGAATATTCTGATTTTTCAAAACTTCAATTTTTTTTAATTAAAAAAAAAAAAAGATTATGTATTCTTTTTTTAATTTTTTTTAATTTTTTAAATCTTCGCTTTTTTGTACAGATTTACCGCGTATTGCCAGTTACACTGCCGCTGCATGTGCAAAGCCTGTTAAGGGTACAGATTTCTTATTTTCGAAGGCATACCGTGCTCGAAATTCCTAATTCTTATTTTCAAATGTTGGCAGGTATGCATAGATAGTAGACAGGCTGGTCCTAGACTAGATGGGAATAGCCTAATTGGGTAGCAGACAAACTGGTTATAAATCAGACGGCAATTCACTGCAGCAGCCAGCAAGTCCTGGTTTTGATTTCCATTCTAATTGTTTTGCAGGGAGTCAGAGTTTCCCGATTTAGAGAAGAAGTTTGAACCCAACCTGGTCAACAGCACAGTCTATATACTCTCTATGATGCTACAGATAAGCACATTTGCCGTAAACTACAAGGTGAGCTTACTACTACTACTACAATCTCAGAGTCATCTCTCTTCCCTCTGTCTAGCTCTCTATCTCTCTTTCTCCCGCATCTCTGTATGTCTGTCTGTCTCTCTGTCTCTCTCTCTCTCTCTCTCCCTCTCTCTCTCTCTCTCTCTCTCTATCTCTCTCTCTTTCTCTCCTACGTCCTTAAATGTATATCTTATACAGTAGGCTTACAGTTGCACCATGTAAGAGAGAGGGGGGAGGATTAGGGAGTCCTGAAAATGTCTGTCAGTAATCTTTCTTTCTTGAGTGTGTGTGTAGTCCCGAAAAGGACGGTTGATAGTCTTGAAAAAGACTGTTGGTAATCATTCTTGAGCTTATAGTTCTAAGCAAAACAATTGCGCTGGTTGGAGAGGATGGGAAGTAGGATTTGCTCGACAATTCAAACAGGTTGACTATCCGTCTTTTCAGGACTCCCCAATCCTCCCCCCTCTCTCTCTCTCACATGGTGCAACCGTAAGCCTACTGTATATCTACATCGCCATGCAAGCCGATACTTGTAAGAAACATCTAATGTATATCTTGTTTTCCACCCCCCTAGGGTCATCCATTCATGGAGTCATTGAGGGACAACAAGCCACTCCTGTACAGTCTTGTATTCTCTACTCTATCTATCTCTCTTTCCTCCATCTGTCTGTCTGTCTGTGTATGTGTGCGTGTGTGTCATTCTCTCTATCACTCTTTAAAATGTATATCTTGTTCCCAACCCCCTAGGGTCATCCATTCATGGAATCATTGAGGGATAAAAAGCCTCTCCTACACAGTCTTGCATTATCTAATATATCTCTGTCAATCTAACATGTTTAACTCGTTTTCAAATCACGTTTATATCAGCTCTCTGTATCTCTCTCCCTCTCCGTCTCTCTCCCGCCCCTCTGTCTGGCTGTCTATCTCCCCCTCCCCCCCCCCCCCTTTATATCTCTATGTCTTTCTCTCTCTCTCTCTCTCTCTCTCTCTCTCTCTCTCTCTATATATATATATATATATATATATATATCTCTTTCGCACTCTGAAATGTATATAATATATACAGGGTTCGTACGGGTCAGGGAATTTCTGGAAAGTCAGGGAATTTAAAAATGTTTTTTCCAGAAGCAAAAAGTCAGGGAAAGTCAGGGAATTCGTCCATTTCTTCTGGAAAGTCAGGGAAAATCTTTTTTTCTTCAAGATGTTTGTTAAAATGGCATTTAATTTGTCTTGTGAACAAAGGAAAAACACATTTTGTAAAATTTGTGGTTCACATAATAGCTAGCCCATCACAATGCAGTGTAGTACGATGCTAATGTTCTTTTTGAGAAATTTGTGTGTGCATGACTGTTTGTTGACCTGTGTATAGGCAAATTCATGCAATGTACTGAGCTCTGTGAGAGTGTGTGTGTACAGTATTTGTGTGTATGTGACTGATCAGACCAATCAGAAACTTCCTTGTGAGTGGGCGGAGAGTGAAGCCAGCATAAATTAAACTTGTCAGTGACCGCTAGCACAGTACTGCAAAATCACAAATTATGAAGTTTGTTGACCTGTGTGTAGGCAAATTCACGTTTTGATCTCTTTCTTAAAAATAATACAAAATTATTTACCTTTGAAAAGTAGTTTTCGCATGTTTTCTTTTCTTTCTCAAGTTTCTTTCATTTTGTTTCTCGATCCCACCCCAACATTCATTCACATCTCTTTATCTCTTTCACTATCGACTTTCACTCATTCTCAGTTCCCCCAAAGCATGTCGTGCCGTAGAATTATTTTTAAAAGGCAAAGATATTCATATTCCCTATCAAAATCCAAGCAGTATTTTTAACTATTGTGTTTACAAACGGCAAGGATTAGTGCATGCATGCCAGACAGTTGCCGCCCAGCGTGGTGTAATATTACGTTTCTCTGAACAGGGTTTGTTATCGGTTACCAGGCAACCAGCACATAACAAAATGTATGCAAATCTTGGGTTCATGTATAGCATGGGTGCTGCATTCCACGCTTGTTTTTAATTGACAGACAAACGGACCAATAATAGTAAAGCATGTGGGATGGATGCTCTGACAGGGAGTGGACTTCTGTATTTTGAGAAGTGGTGAATGCCTAGCCCAGTATATAAAACCCGGCTGGTTTCGTCTTAGGGAGTGGTCTAAACTATTATGTTGACCTGGGACTTATTGTAACCAGGGAGGTGACAAACCCTGTTGTAACTGTCTTGAATCCTGGCTGGTAGACAGCAGGATAAAAAATATTGCGGTTTGATTCCACATTTGGCGTCCATTGTGCGAGCGCGAGCATACAGCCAGTTAGCTAGCCTAGCTAGCCTCGTGGTTGCTGCTTTCCCCAAGGTCCGCAATTAAGGCACACTTTTTTCCGTCAGCAAAATATCGAAAGTCGGGGGTGCGCCTTATATAGTCAGGTACAGGATATTTGAGTCCTCAAATGCTACTTTTTAGTGGTTTTCAAAAATCTCTGTGTCTCAACATTAATTACATAATGCAAATAAAGAATAGGATCTACTATTTTAAGTTAAACTACGTTCCTAATTTGAAAGGAAGAGAGTTTTTTTTTTAGAGTTTTTTTTTTCAGTCTCGATAAATTATGCCCTGTCACAAGGCACTTTGCCGGCCGAAGCTCTCCCGTGTCTTCAGCTCACTCACCTGTATGATGCAGCTCACTTACACAGGGATATAACGAATCACCACGCAAAAACTAGCCTGTCCACATTTCTGTTTGGACTCGGAGGAAAAAATTATGTCATCTTTAGTTTTAAAAACAACATTGTTACTGGGTCTAACTTAGTTCAGAAGCACTTCAACTGTGCCTCGTAATAAAATGAAAGTATTTTCGAACACTGTCACTGAAATAAGAGCCGATCTGATGTTTACAAAAAGACCAATGTTGGCTTTGTTTTTGGTGGCTTTTTGTTAACCAGATCAGATCACGTCTTATTTCAGTGTTCAAAAAATACTTTCACTCTCATTATACGAGGCACAGTTGAAGTGCTTGTGAACTAAGTTAGACCTTGGTCTAGTAACATGTTGTTTTTAAACTAAAGATGACAAAAAAAGAAATCCAGATTTTTTTTTCAGATTTTTTTTTTTTTTTCGGGGGGAGGGGGGGGGGGGAGAATCTTCGAAATAGGGGTCGGGTGCGCCTTATATAGTTTTGTGAATTGCTTCCTAGTATTGCGATGATATATAGTTGTACGCTTTAAATTAAGACATGTTCATCATTGAAAATGGTCATGGAAATTTACATTATCCTGCTCTGGAAAGTCATGGAAAGTCATGGAATTTTAAAAATGTGTAAGTGTACGAACCCTGTATATATCTTGTTTTCCAACCCCCTAGGGTCATCCATTCATGGAGTCATTGAGGGACAACAAGCCACTCCTATACAGTCTTGCATTCTCTACCATATCCGTTTTCACTCTCATCTCTGGAGTCCTCCCCGAAATCTCCGACCAGTTTGAAATTGTTGAATTCACGGCCGATGTAAGTACATTCTTTACCCACTTTTTTTTAATTTTATCAGGTTTAATCTATTAAAAATCTCTTGCATTAAAGTTAGGTTTAAATGCAACTCCAAAATATCAATCACAATTTCTTTGTGCTGGATCCTGATTATTTGAAAATGTAGTTGGGTTAATTTTTTTAAAGCGGTGTTTATAAAATATCGCTCATTATTCAAGAGAGGCCTGTTTTGGAACCAGAAATATGATGAAAAAAAATTTCCAGAGTAAAATTCTGGAACATTACAAAGCAATGGTATGGAAATATATGGATATTTATGTGCAAAAGACTATGTACAGCACTTTTAGAAGAAAATAAAGTAAATAAAACTTGTAAGTCAGGATTTCTCTTGTGGTCGTAGATGCGCTAGAAAAATTCATGCTGAGCCCTACTTTAACACAAAATCTTTCTTTTCTATTCACTTACAATAAGATGCAGGAGGAATTTTAATAGACATTTATAACTATGAAATGGTAAGGAATTTTATCTTAAGTAGTCTTCTGTAGAGATGATGTATTAATGGTCTGTTCATTTTCTTTGTAAATGACATCTCTAAAATAAAATGCTCTTGTTTTCTCTTTTCTTCTCCAGTACCGTTTGCTGGTTTTCCAGGTTCTAGTAGGAGACATGGTTTCTGCATTCATCATTGACAGGACCCTCCAATTCCTTTTGGGAGCAGCGAAATTAAGAGGAGCACATTAATCCTGCATAAAACCGTTGTGCATTGTTATGGCTGGGACTACACAGATTGTAGGGCCTCAAATTCTTCACTGTGGATAGTGGTGATGTCATGAAGCAATGCAAAGATATTTTCATATGCAACAAGTGAATGTCAAAACTCAACATTGTTTTGTTGTTGATGATGTATAGCTAATATGTATGTATTGATTTGATTTGTTTTGGTAGACAACAATAATTGTGAAGAGTTAGGGAAATACCTGGTAGTAATAGTTGTGTACTTGATAAATTCAACCATCATTTGATCACGTTTTTTAAATCAAGTACAATGAGACCTTTATATAAAGACCACTCAAGGGAGAAAAGGAAAGAGGATTTTATGAGTAGGTGGTCTTTATGTGCAGGTACCTTCGATCAGTAGATGAATTTGATGAATTTCTAGATTCACTTTAAAAACAAATGTGCTCAACATGATGATCACGTTTGAAAAATATTGTGCCTGCACTTCTGTGTTTGAATTCAACTGAAATTCATTCCAAAAAGCAACTTTTCAGTTTGGCAGAAAATCTTGCTCAAAACTGATATAATAGCAAGGTCACTTTTTCAAGGTGGTTTTCATCCCTGTAATGTGACACTAGTATTTGTCATATCTCTGAGTGGTATTAGAATTTCAGACCCCAAAATGATTGATAATTTTCTCATGCATCAGTCTACATATTTATTTACCTTGCCAGCGGAAGACAATTTTAGAGACAATGACTCTTTTGCACAGTGTGATTAGGAAATAGTGAAAAAGGTGTAGTGTAAATGATGTCTTAATCAGATTTGGGTCAATTCAAGATTTAGAATCGGTTTGTCGGATTGGAGTGGTTTACATATTTAAAAGGAGAAAGAAAAGTTGGTGATGGTCACCAATGGTCATTAGGTCTTTGAATTTCTCAGAGCTTTATTAATTAGCTTAGTTTCTTTCTGCTGTATTCATTCACAATTCAGGGTAGGCTACACTGTATGGATACATGTTAATCAATGTCTAATAGACCGGTTTACTGACATATTCAAATTTTATGCATACCGTTTAAGGAAAGGTTGTTCTTTACAACCGTAAGCTTGCCCTAGGCTTACCTGACATAGCAACGAGTAATGTATGCAGACTGGATTCCAAGTGCATGTGTATTGTAGTTCATTCATTAAAAACTGTTAAATGGAATACCTCGTCACTAGGTCCCCGGGAAAGAAACATCCATAAATATGAATATGTTAGAAAACCAGTCTGGCGGGAATGCTCCCCAGGGAGTGGAGATTGTGCACACAGTGTGTGCGGGCAAGCACTGGGGTAATACTGGGGTAATAGTATATTTGTAAAGCGCTTAGAGACATTCGTATTAAAGATGAAGTTGAGTTTTGGTCATGCGATTGCATTGTGAAAGAAACGGTGTGGAATCGACCAGAAAAGGTTGATCATCTAGCATATAAGAATTTGTGTGTTTTGCAAGGTTCTGGAATCATCAAAATGATAAGAAATTTGGCCAAGTCTTGGTAAAGTTACAAACACTGTACACAGAAAAATGTATATGGGACTACACGAACACGTGGCGTAAAAATCCTACCCCGAGTTTTACGATGTTACATGACATATTTAGAATATAAAGGCATTTGAAGAGCCATGCTTTTCAGGGAACATGTCTTATCTGATGTTCTTCCACACTTGTATAATAAGAATGATAAAGCTCACAAATTATTTTTCACCTCTTCCCAGAACTCAACCTTCTCTTTAAGCGCTATATAAAAGCTAAATATTATTATTATTATTATTATCAAATGGAGATGTATCAATGTTAAAAGCAAGAAAGGCGTTAATCCTGTGTGAAATGATATTACTATGCCCTTCTGGCTCCAAACAGGCTTGACAAGATACCTCTGGCTAGTTCCGTGTCTGTCCTGATCACGGCTCCTGCTCTGTACATTATGTGCTAGGTGGCCAAAAATGGGTAACGGTACTTGCAATAAGGTTCGTAAGGTTCATATTTATTATCCATTTCACAATGGAAATTTGTGTTATTTACATGGTATATGGATACACAAATAGACATTTATGTCCATTCAAAAAGACAAATTCAATTTAAATATTTTGAGTTGACAGAAGACAAAAACAAAATTGTTACTTTCACTTCTCTTCGGCAAATATGGGTTTGTTTTTACTCAAGCCGGGGGTGTTCTGTTTCGTGTGTGTCCAAACAAGGGTATATCTTTAGCCCATTTTAAGAAACTGCTCATAATAATAATAATAATGTGGACATTTGTATAGTGCAGCTACTGTATGAATATACTCTACTTCACGTATTAAAAAATACAAAGTATCATATTATTACCCCAGCTGTAACTGAGCCCCCATTATAAGGCACTTATTTCAGCATTCAAAGCATTCAAGATATACAATGTATATGTCTGGCTTTGTTTTCTACGGGTTTATGTTACTTGTTGTCCAGGTTTATATCTTTCCTGTGTCTGTCACAGTATTTGTCTATCTTTCTGTCTTTTTTTCTCACCTTCCTTTTATTGTCGTGAAATCCAAAGTCCACTCTCTTTCAAATTTTGTAGATGTTATTGTTGAAAAGCATTAATCGCTTTCAAACATACGATATTGAAATCATGCATTTTAATGTTGAAATCTAATCTTACTTGTAGTAAATCATTCCACATGCATGTATATAGAGTATTCTTAGATTTAGTCGTTACTTCTCGACAGGTTATTGCTTGTGTGTGATCAGTATTTGGGCGAGACACTTTGATTGGTTGCCAATTTGTGATTGCCAATTTGAACACCACTCACTATAAGCATTTTAAAAATCGAATTCAATCTGTATTATTGTTAGTGCTTAGATTGAAACGTCAGTTTGGCAATATGCTAGATTCTTGTCTAGTAATATTATGAATAATATATACTTGGAACATTTGCCAACTGAAATATTTCTGAACAAGGTGTGAATAGGATATGGAACGATTTGACTTGAGGTTATCTTGTAAAGAGAAAAGTTACGGGCTCTTGCACTAGAACTTATTAAACTTGACTGTTCTACTATTCTCACCGATATACTTGTATGTGCAGATTCATTAAACGTTGCTAATGCCAACAAAATTTGCATCCATTGGGTATCATTCTTATTTGTCGGGGTATCTGTTAAACAAGTAGCAAGATTAAAAGGGTTTTAAAAAAAATATTATTCATGCTTTCTGTCGATTCTCACTTCACTTCTCTTTATCTTTCTCTCTCTTCATCCATCAATTTTTTCTCATTTTATCTTCATTTTTTTCTTCTCTTGGCCTTGCATGTTTTATATAGACATGGATTCTTCTTTCCCCTTGTTCCCTCTCTCTAATATTCCCTCTCTTATCTCTTCCTTCCCTTCTCTCTGTCTTATCTGTTTCACTCTCTTACTCTTTCTCCCTCTCTTTATACCTGTATTCCTCTTCCGCTCTACATGTTTATCTCTTCCCCTTATCCAATCCACTCCATTAACTCTGTTCATAACTTCTTGTATTCCCCTCTCTCTCTATCCCTTCCTCCCCTTCTTTCCCTTTCTGTTTTATTCTATTAGTCTTTCTTCCTCTACATGTTTAATCTCTTCCCCTTATTTAATTCTCTCCATACTCTGTGCATAACTTTTTATATTCCCCTCTGTCTCTCTCTCTTCCTTTCTGTTTCACTCCCTTACTCTCTCCATCTCTTTATTCCTCTCCCTCTCTACATGTTATCCCTACCCCCTATCCAATTCTTCCTTTCCACTCTTCAACTTCATAACTTCAAACTTCTCTTTTTCACTAAATGAAAAACATTAAAGGTAATAATAACAGGGACAACGATTTACTGAAACAAACTATGTCTCTGTTCATGACGTAAATATTGATAGCTATGTACATAATCAAATGTATCAACAAGGAATGAATACAATAACAATTATTAAGACACTAGAAAAAAACAAAAGATAATATATCTTTACATCTGATCAATTTTCAAACATGAAACACAAATCTGAGTCGAGTTAGAATACATACATTTTTGGTCTCAAAACTGCAGTATACAAAATAGATGTAGATCTAGAATAATTAATTTTGGGGATGCAAATCTGCGTAAGGGTACAAAAAGCTGTCGTGAATGAATGTACAGAACTCTGAATACATCGCATACCTACCAATCATGGAATACATGCCTATTACATTATTTGAATACATGTAATTATATTTCTGAATGGAACAAGAATACTAATGCTCTTGTGAACTAGAGCTGAACACATCATTAGTAGTACTGATGTCAATACAAAGATATATATATAGTTCATCACATTTTGTCTAATTTACACATCATTCAAAGGCACACATTTTTTTTATCTACATGTATAAAGGGAATACAAATTTGGAATAGCAATACATTTACATGCATGTAACAAAAGGGAATCGTAGTGTAGGAATGAATGGGATATGTACAGTATGTATGGTTCACATGTAATCTGGAGTTCTTGTAATAATATTTATAATGATAATTTACATTAATGAAGCACAGACACTATGCAAATATATTCTACTCCACTGCAAAAGCTTTCGATGTGGTTAACATCTAAAAACAAAATGTTAAATAAAAAGATGTACTTATAGTTTTTATTGAAATGTATGATGGTGATTTTCTAATTTCTAAATTTGTTTGGTTTCCATTTTGTAAAGTCTGAAGAACCATCTATATGGACATGTACATGTACATTAATACATGAACCACAACATATATTTAATCAAAATAACAAAGAACTGAACATTTCGAATGACAAATCGCTTTTTTGAACAATATGAGGGTCAAACGTTACTATAATCTCAATTTTATAAATATATTATTCCTTCTTCTTTATCAAAAGGCAAAATACTGATGCACAGCATACATGAAGGTCCACACAACTGCAAATCAATTTTTAAATTGATAATTTCCTCTATTCTTATCTTATCCCGACAATTCCAAGTTTATCGCTATACCATAACTTACATTAATGCTTACTTTGATGTAGAAGCCATTCAAATTATAGATTAACCCTTAAAAGCCCTCAAAAAAAATCCACAAATTTGAATACAACACTGCAAAATTTCACAAATTCTTTCCTGAAAACCTTCCCCATGCATGTACATGTACTTCTAAATACACAAAGCTGATTCAGTATTCTCTTTCAAATTTCTTGAAAATTAAATTGAAAAACTACAAACAATCATTTTAACCTTGAATAGCAAAATTACAACATTTTTTAAATATTCATTATAGCACAGTTCAAATCCAAAAGCAAATTAAGTGATGAATTAGTATTTCATTTACTGTTAATCAAACATCAATACTATTTACATTTAACTTGGCAAGTAGCAAAATGACTTGCACAAGCTACTTTGTAAAAAAGTTCACTTACTATTAAAAAAAGACACTTTTATAATTATTTTCATTTGGAAGGAGTTCATTTTGACAGACGTGCATTTTGACAAATATTGTCACAAAGTGCGTAGCAAGCTGAGGCAAGTTAATATATACATAAAATATCACATGCTGATCACAATGTCAACAAATTTGGCCTTATTTGGACCAAAATTACCAAATAACCGAAATTGTATTTCTAAGAGTTTGACTTTTTCAATGAAGAGTTGTTTGGTTTTCTATTGTATAAGGCTGAAAGCGATCCATTCAAAGATGCATGTGGAGATCGTTCTGAAACATTAGTTTGCTGGTAATTACAATTCATTAATGGATAATATATCTAATGTGAATGTTCTTTCCATCTTAAATATAACCCTCATTTTATGAAATGATAGCTTCTCTTTTTATTTGGAAAAAAAAACTGCTGTTGGGTCATTGGTGTAAATGTGACTACCGGTATGGCTTTAGTACAGAATAGAGATACTGGTACAATAATATAACTCATAACCCGAATTTCAGAGATCAATATAATTAGTTCAAGCTTTGCATCTCAAAAATGGCACCCTGGAAAGGCACTAGGAATCTTCATATACATTTGTACATGAAGATGTCTAAATATTTTAAATTTAGTGCTTTATTAATATATTCAACAATAAAGAGACAAAAAGCACTTGGTGAATTTGATGTAATTGCTCTAGCCAAAACTGTTTGAAGCACTTAATAGTAAATGTCTACTGCATGTATCTCATAATCAATTCATTAGTTGTCAGTTTTATAAGCAGGCAATATCCAAAATATTCATAGCGTTTATTCGTGAAAAGAAAATCTACATGTAAAAATATTTTCACCAAACTGGAACTAATTCTGAAAAGTTCATTTTTCGTTTATATCAAACAATTATAATCAAAGACAAAAATATAGGCACAAAAACGAAATAGACAATGATAAACTTGACTATTAAAATTTCATTTAAAAGTTTTTCCAAATTCTCATGCATTTGATAATGAAAATCTCATGTTCTTTTTCATATTTCTCTAATGCTTTTTTTTTTAAAGAGGGGTGGGAATTAAAGCACATTCATGCACATTTTTATCAATTTTGACTTCAATGAGCAATGAAAACTAATGTCTTACAAATGTAACTAAATTTTGTAAAACCTTTTCTTGTAAATTATCATTTCAATACTAATTTAATACTTAAGTACACTTTGGTCGGGTTCATAGCATTTTAGACTTTAGAATAAAATATCTATCAAAAAGATCATTTATATATAACTTTTGAATACAACCATGAAGGGGAAATTCAGAATACAAGCTTAATACTCTATTAATATTCTTCTGAATACATGTAACAAGTGGCAAAAACAAATTTCATGAATACATTTAATTTAAGTTGAAAATGCCTTGGAATACACATATTGAGTTGTACAATATCATAATCAGGAAATTATGCAATCCATGCAATACATTAAAACCATGTATCAATTCGAATCTTTACAAATTCATTGTAATTCCATTTATGCGAAACATTAAAATCATGTTTGTATCCAAATCTTTATAACTTCATTGTAATTCTATTCCTGCTACACGGTAATGTATGAATTAAATCTTTGAAAATTCAATTCTGAAATTTTATATCTAATTCATTGTCTAGGAGTGTTTCTTTTGAACGGTCTAATACTTGATTTCCATAGAGTAGCACTTCTTTTGTTAAACCTGATTTTTAACAAAAATTTAAGCCCAGCATCAGGTTTAAATTTTGGAAGAGTATGGCAATCATTCTATTAACAAAATCACATCATAATTACAATTCATTGCAATCGCACGAGTCTCACTGCATTCAAGCAAAATTCATGTGAAATGTCTTAACTAGACTTTACAGGATGTCCAATTGATCTGTTTCAAGTGAATATAAAAGAGCTCACATAGGTTATAATTTTTGCCAACAGAATATATGTACAAATCTATATGTACATTGTATATTAGGTTAGTACAGATAAGAATATATAAATAATGTGAATAATTTACAAATACAGTATTTTCAACTTTTTGTCCTATCTAATATGCGTATAACATTCAACAAAGCACCAGTATAAATCTCTTAACTACTCAACTTCAATGACTAACGCTTCTACTTCAAAGACTATGATTTGACTTCATGAAGATATTTCATGAGATAACTAGCAGTATCCTTGGGTCTGAATTTTTGAAATTCTTTTGTGGGTTTATGCAAAGGTCTTTCGGAGCACATCTGTTTTGGGGATGGTAGATTTAAATCTCCACTGCTCCATTGTTTCTGGCTTTAAACAGATGACATCTCCTTTATGATTGGCACATAAAGTACATATAGGAATACAAATTCAACATATACAATTGATAGATGTTTATGAGTGGTGAAGTGTGACGTCATAAAAAAAAAATCTATTTTTGTAATTTCTCAATTTTGTCTTCATTTTCCGAAAGAGCATAACAAATAATGTCCAAATGTCGAAAACCAGTTAAAAGGAAGTATTGGCTGAGATATTACCATCTGAGTGAAAAGATTTCCTATAGGAGCTCAGTGTTATATTGCTCTGGCTCATAACATTAGGAACCAGAGCACTATAACACTGAGTTCCCATAAGACATATATTTATTCAGATGGTCATATCTCAGCCAATACTTAACATATTCAATTGGTTTTTCGACATTCAGACATTATTTTTGATGCTCTTTTGGAAAATGAAGAAAAAATTGAGAAAAACTCAAAATAGATTTTTATGATGTCACAGCTTCGGTACTCTATCACATTTATAGCAATCTCATTGCTTCATTTAATACACAGGTATTACATGTTATCAGTAAATCCAAACTTTCAGGTAGTCAGGCACACTGCACAAGCCACAAGGATCATCTTTGGTGAGTGACGAAGCGATTCGCAAGGTGATAACGACAGGCGACTAAGTTTAAAGGTCCCGCACGATAAACGATGCAAAAATAAACATGATATGTGCAAAGAGTGAGCTATTTTAAAGGAGGCACTTATGGAGAACCAGGGCCCTGTTTCACAAAGGCTTTTTTCAATGACAAAAACTGTCATTTGTCACTGATGACAAGTTTTGTGAAATGGGACCCAGGACCCTGTTTCATAAAACTAGTCATCAATGACAAGTTACAATAACTGTTATAAGCTACTGAAATCAAGCCATTTGATTGGTTGAGAGCAAATTGGTCATAGACCTTTAGCATTTGTTATTGATATCAAGTTTTGTGAAACAGGGCACCCAGGAGTGTCAAGTTTGAAGGACATGAGAGCTATACAAGAACCCAAGATTCTAATTATTACTATAACCCAGACGCATTTTTCCCCCTCCTTCTTTTAAAAGCATGAGATCAATTTTAGAATCTATGAGCGTGCATGAGTGCTCTACAGTATAGGCATTTATTTTATCCTTTGGATAAGACTCACAGCTGTAGGTCCCCTGGTTTCTGCGTAACATGAAATGTGCTTCATTTGCTGGCACCTACAGTAAAATGATCACTGATAAAATTCTACTTTGCTTTGCTTAGCTTTATCGGCCAAACGTTACGTCTTCTCAACAAATCTTTGGTTGCAAAATTTTCCATCATGTTCTGAATAATCCACATAACCATCCTCATCATCCTGATTTTCTCTTCCTCCTATCACGTTGTATGTACATGTAATGATGTACACTGTATGTTCCAAGGGAAGTCGCTGTGGAGAGAGGTCCATTCCATTTTGATCTGTTGCCGGACTTCAATATTAAACAGCTGAATGCGAGTTGATAAAGGCCTCATCTGCTTCTGCGATCTCCTTCGGAAACCAATCTTTCAAGTGAATCAATAAATTTAGATGATAAGTGACATTCTAAAGCATTGTGAAGCTTGAAGTAGTACATGAGTACATGAGTACATTCATTGCTATGCTACGCTCACTACTTTGCTCAAAATATATCAATTCTTTCTACAAACGAGGAATGCAGAATTTGGAATCCCACCACATCATATGACTGGATATTCTCCCTCAAGGTGTAAAAGGCCTACACATAAACTGTAGTACATCGTAAAAAAGCTTTGGAGACGTATTGGTGGCAATAGTCGATTACTGCGTCCATTCAAGTTTGCTACGATATATCCAATGTTGACCAAAATGGTGCTACCTGCAACAGCATCCACACGTCTAGTTTACACACACTAGTTAAAATTGGAATGCACGGGTGTAAACTTCACGCACTATCTCTCTGCAAAGGTTCTGTTTTAATATATATATATATATATATATCATCTATCATCTATCGAAGATGGAAGGCACTGATATGTGTTCTATTCCAAAAACGAACAAAAAATTGTCCATGAGTCTGGCGCCCCCTATCATATGAGTCGTTCCTCCGGAGGCATTTTAAGGACATTGTCCATCTCGACGAACGAGCCGGTCATCTCCTGCCGGCTGGGGCTGTACGATCCCTGCGTCGCCCTCTTTTTCCTCACCGAACAAACGAAGAAGGAGAGTAAGATGATGACGATGATAAGCACGACTGCCCCGGCAAGCGACGCTCCGATGATGATCCAATTGATGTTAGTTGCCGTCTACAAGGAAGCAAGAACAGTGAACGGCTATTAATAGGTGAGGACTTGGTGCTAGGCTAATTCAAACACATAAGAATTTGTATTTTATATTCAAATCAAATTTTTAGATTGATAGGATAGAAATGAAAACTTTTTTATTTCAGAAGTTCCAAAGGAATATAAAGACTTCAACAGTTGCAGAAAGGAAGATGAAAAAACTGTAATACATGTGTAAAAACATTAATCACATTTTACATATCAAACTAATGTTATTAAAAGGAGATAAAACTACTATATATCTATCATTCAGTAAAGATAATCTAGTGGTATTCAATTGATATACTTTTGTAAGGAATATTTCTAAAACTGCCCCTTTATCAAATCTCCTTCTCAATATCATTTTTTTATGTTTGTTGGTTATTTCAGCTGTACCAGCCACATGAGATTACCACAATCCCAATGCTTTTCAGCGTACTAGCACACACACACACACACACAAAACACTTCTGACAATGCTTTCAAAGCATGATACAGTGAAACCTGTCTATAAAGACCACCCAAGGGAGACAAGAAAAGTGGTCTTTATAGGCAGGTGGTCTTTATGTACAGGTTCTTTCAGTACAAGTTTCCATGAGAAACCATTTTCAAGGGAAACCAATAATGTGGTCTTTGTAGACAGGTGGTCTTTCTATACAGGTGGTCGCTACAGCAGGTTTGACTGTGCCTCATTAAAGTGTTACATATCAAAAGAGTGTAAGCACTCACACTGAACTTCAACCTGTAATAAACAGTTTGACTTACATTTTCGCAGTTGGTGCCTGTGTAGCCGTCCGCACATTCACACTGATAGGTCGGCGTCGCGTCCAATAGTTCACACGTTCCTCCGTTCTGGCAGATACCTTCCGTGAAACAGGGGTCCATGATAAGGCACTGCGCTCCCAGGTACCCTTCTACACACTCGCACTTGTAGCTGCCGGGTTCCTCCCTACATGTCCCTCCGTTGCTACAGGGGTTGACGGTCGCGTTGCACTCCAGGATGTCTTCGTCACAGTAAGTTCCTTGGAAACCTAGAACACATGAATTTTAATAATAGATAGAAAGATAGAAATGGTTTATTAAAAAGATCATCGCAGCCAATGGCTGAATTGTGATCCATTTCACAAAGATACAATACAATTGCAATTCAAATTCAAATAACACAAAATATGACATAAATCAAAAATCAAACATATACAGTGTAGACATTTCATAAAAATTCATTGATCAAATTCAAATTTTTGTTAAAAAAGAAAGAGAAAGGAGAGGTGTAGGAGAGGGAGAGTTGGAGTGATGAGAAAGTGAGAGAAAGAAAGAGAGAGAGAGAGAGAGAATAATGATCAGTATCTCACTCCTATCACTTACATAATACAGAGAAACCTATAAATAAAGACAGCTTAAGGCAAGGGAGATAAGACAAGCAGTCTTTATAAGCAGATGGTCTTTATAGACAGGTTACTTTAGTACATGTTTCAATAGAATATAAATTTAAAGGGAAACATAACATGCAGTCTTTCTACACAGGTGGTTGCTAAATCAGATTTCATTGTACCATCTTGTGAGTACAATGCATGTAACATCAATGGAAAACAAATTTCTGTGACATTATGTATAGACAATAAAACATGAATCTTGAACCTTTGGGCAAATATCACACATCCAATACATCAGTTTGAACACAAAATGAAAGAAGCATTAACAAGATAATAAAATAACACCTTTCCTCTATAACAAAAACATTTTAAAAAACAAAACAAACAGAAACACTTCCTGTGAACCAGAGCTAATCGATTTACAGAAAGTTGAGACAAAAGAAGCAACAAATAGTTCCCTCCCATATAGATCGTATGTGGCAAGGAACTATCTGGAACTCCATGGTTTAACCTACATGGGCACTATGACAGCGCTCATGTATAGATGTGTGTGCATCCCAGCTCCAAGTATCTCTTTCAAAACACAACAATGTGAACATAAAACAAAAGAGGTATTATTACACCTCTTCCTCAAGCAGGGCACTCAAAAGTCTCCACTCCTGTCAAATATGACCTATGGGACCTATGGCTCTAATCCTATCCAAAGCAATATTCCTACGTGTATGTCAAACAGATAATATATCATAATGATACATTACAATTCAGAAAATAAAATCATCAAAGCGACTGTTAGCATGGTACATCTTTCCATGAACCTATGTCTTCCCTCAAACACGTGATAAAAGCTGGTTTGACTTTGTGGTAAATGTTTACTGAGTCACAGACCACCAATTCCAGTGTCACGATCAGTCAAAGATATCAAATACACAAAGTGTATTGTACATGTACTCTCTATGACCTTTTCTGAATCAGGAGATAGGTGTTTTTGTTATTTGTTAACAGTACACATTGTCATAAGAGATACAAGTTTTTTTTCGACAATAGGCACATTCATATACATTTAAAGGTAAAGACCAGTATTGGTAACACCCCAATTTCAAAAAATGAAATGGAAGCTCTCATTACCAATCATGTGAAAGAATATGTTTTGACTAATACATGATGATAAAAAAATTGCCAGGAAACCGCCTACTAATTCATATATTTGGTAAATTTGTTTCTCTCATGGTCCTGTGAGAGATATAGGGTAGTCCCATATACATCTTTCTGTGTATAGTGCTTGTAACTTTACGAAGAATGGGCCAAATTTCTTATCATTTTGATGATTCCAGAACCTTGCAGATGCTAGATGCTAGATGATCAACCTTTTCTGATCGATTCCACAACGTTTCTTTCACAATTCAATTGCATGACCATAACTGGTCTTTACCTTTAACAAAGAATTAAGCCCCTCTAAAGTGTTGGGAGCCCCAAATTTGAAGGCAAAATTTCACCTAAATTGTAACATAATATGAAAGAGGATGTCAATTAAGACACACTTCTGCAAAGACTTCCCTTAAAAAAAATGTGTTTGAAGACAAATATTGATAAAAGAGTACCGATACATAATTTCAGTTTTCTGATGTATTAGGAAAACCTAAAATTTTGTATTCTTTCATCAATATTTGACTTCAAACACATTTATTTTTGAAAATCCATGCAGAAATGTGTCTTAAGTGACATCCTCTTTCATAATATGATACAATTTAAGTGAAATTTTGCCATCAAATATTTGGGGCTCCCAATACCTTAGAGGGGCTTTAATTTAAGATTTAAATCTCACTTTTATTGATGCCCATTCCTACATGGATTTAAACATATTACTACCACCATATTGTTTGTTGGAAAAATTATTAGTCCTGAGTTGGTCTTAATAATTGGAAAGCAGGTTTGTATTTAACTACAACATGCTTGTTTGATTTAAGCTTTGCCTTTAAAATGAGGCACAGACAAGCTAGAAGTAAACCCGCAGTAGCACTTTAATAAACACCTTTCGCCTCAAAGAGAGAGAGCTCGCACATCGTGTCTACTTCGTTAGCGACTGAGGAAATTTGAGGTTATGTAATTAGGAAATAGTTGGATGTTCTTTTTGGCAGCTCAGTGTAGATTTCAATGTGGAATCTGTGATTTACATCACTCAACAGAGTGGGGGAAAAACAAGCCGGAGGGGAAACACACCTTGCGAGATAATACAGATTTTCCATGTCACAAACATTGTGAACGAATACACACCTAACTATGTTTTCTCCTGATTTGGGAAGGAGAATTAATATTTGGGACATTCCAGTATACGAACACTGATAATGTTTGTATGGTGAATCCTACAAAAAAAGTTGTCAGAAGGCACATGAGACCACCATATAAGTCTTGTATGCTGGTGATGTCATGGGCAGTCGGTCTCGAGGGCCTTCTGACAAGTTTTCAGAAGGTTTGCGAGACTAATATTGTTGCTCTAGTGGGCCGTCGGGTCTTGTGGGCCTTCTGAAAACTTTCCAGAAGGTTCGCTAGACCGATACTCTCAATCTCGTGGGCTGTTGGTATCACAGACTGTAGCCTTTGCACTATATCCACAAACAGTTCATAGAATTTTGTTTCTATACATGTAGATCAAAGAAAGGTTATTCACTCAGTGAATCTTTATATTAGGGTCATCTATCTAACTGAATTTGCCAAGACGAAAATCTGTTTTATCAGGAAGAGATTGCATCATTATAAAAATGAGCATAAATTGTGTGAACAGCCCTCTGAAGTACTCCGATATATATACTTCTAGCACTTCTCAAGTCTCAACTAGCTGAAGATTAGTTTCAAAGAGACGTAGAGTCATTTACTGATGCTACAAATATCAAATCCCATCACACAGACAAACCTTCAAACTGCAATGGTACATCACAAAAATTGAGAGAAAAAAAGAGAGAGAGGCAGAGAGAGAGAGAGAGAGAAATGGAGAGGGGGAAGAGAGAGAAAGAGGGAGAGAGGGAATAAGAGAAAGAAAGAGAGGGAAGAAGAGAGAGGAAGGGAGAGGAAAAGAGAGAGAGAGAGAAAGAGAAAGAGAAAGAGAGAGAAAGAGAGAGAGAGAGAGAGAAAAAATTGAGAGGAAAGAAAAGAGAACGGCAGACAGAGAGAAAGAGGGAGAGGGAGAGAAAGAGAGAGAGAGAGAGAGAGAGAGAGAGAGAAAGAGAGATTGAGAGGAAGAAATAGAGCAACCTTTTAACCTTGATCTTAAAAATTCCTTGTCTACGACATGAGGACTATCGACTGTTTGATGAACACAATTAATATTGTCTCATCAAAATATGAAGGATCCCAGATTAATCTGTTACATTTAGGAGTCTCTACTTAAGATCTCTTGCAGACTATGTTACTAGAATGATCCATGTAGCCTTGCAAAGCAGATACAGGAGACGTGATCAAACTTGGAAGACTTGTGCCCTGTTCATACTTAAAAATTAGCCATCATAAAGGTGCACTTGATCATTTTATCTACATCTACCATGACCCAGAGTTATTATTGGTCTATCCTATAACTTCTCATCTTATTTTGTCTGTCATCCTTCTTGACTCCCAATATACAAACAAACTAGCTGGACCCGCGGAAATCCGCGGGATTCTAGAGGGGGGCGGGGGGTGTAAATAGATATATAGAGACTGTCTAAATTAAAACCACCAAGAACTTTATTTGCCATTCAAGCCATTAAAAAAATATACTTGTTTAGGACCCGCGGAAATCCGCGGGATTCTAGAGGGGGGCGGGGGGTGTAAATAGATATATAGAGACTGTCTAAATTAAAACCACCAAGAACTTTATTTGCCATTCGGGCCATTACAAAATATACATGTTTAGCGTCCCCGCCCGCTTCCTTTTTGGGGGCCGCCTCCAATTTTTTTTTTTTGAAATTTTTTGAATTTTTTTTTTTTTTTTTTTAGGGGCCGCCTCCTATTTTTTTTTTTTTGAAAGAAAAAAAACATGAAAAGCACTGCTAAAATGTATTTCTGACTTTAAAAAAAAAAAAAAAAAATCTCGGCCGCCATCTTGAAAAATAGCCTGAATGTCAGGGAAAATGTACGGAGCGGCCATTTTGAAAGAAAAAAAAAGGGCCTCCTCCCATTTTTCTAAAAAACAGGATGCTTTAAAGCATGTTTTTTTTTTAATTTGGCCTTATATTAAATTAAAAAATCAATCCAACTGTACCGGTAGTTATTCTTTAAGCCACTGGAACTGCATAGAGTTCTGTAGAGTGGCGTACCGACTACGCAGAAATTAGGCTGCATATTAATGGGAAAAAAGTCCCTGCGTTGGTTATGCGTAGGCTGGCATACGGGTTTGCTTATGGTTGCTTACTGTGTTGAAAGCTTTTACTGCTTTGTCAATCTGGCGTAAGGTAGCGTACTGTTGCGTAGGCATGTAGCGTAGTGTTGCGTAAAAAGACGTACTTTCTGCGTCAAGTTTCTATGCCTAAAGTACGCAAAAAAAATTAAACATGTTGAATTGTTTTTGTTCATCTTGCGTACCCCTTTCCGTCCCTCAGCATATAGTAACGTAGGCCAGCGTAGGTGGTACGCAACACTACGCAACTCTACGTATTGACCCACGCCAATTAGTGACCCGCAGGTGCTACAAATAAAGTATTAAAAAAAATGCTCATCTGACCCTAATTAAACGCCTAAAACCCCCAAGCTTTCGGGGGTTTATGGCCCCTTGAAACCCGTGGACCCCACGCCTATATTATATATACACTCAACTTGCTGCGATCTGATCTCTCCCCCCCCCCCCCCCCCCACTTTGAAGAACGTAACCCCCTGAGCTATTGGGGGTTTATGGCCCCTTGGAACCCATGGACCCCACGCCTATATTATATATACACTCAACTCAGGACCCGCGGAAATCCGCGGAATTCTAGAGGGGGGCGCAGGCAAAAAATTAAGTTTTTCATTTCTGGGGCTCCATTTCAAATTTTCGGAAAATTTTCGGGGGCTACTTTTTCAATTTTTGGGGGTTCTTTTTTCTGGGGCTACTTTTTCATTAATTCATATAAGGATAGGCCTACACTTTGTTGAGATTTGTTTAGTAGGCTAAGGTTTGAGGCTTCCTACATCCTACTTCATAATTGCCTATTTAAAAAAAAAATAATAATCTCTAGTTCAATAACTAAGTTTTCATGAATTGATTTCATGCAAGAATTGTAACATAATAATAGTTCCTAGATTGTGATTATTTCTGACCATGAATTTCGATAATCATTTTTCAAAGTAAAATTCTCATAAGAAAATCAGACAGTCGTTTAAAACGTAGACATTAGTAATACTTTTACTAATTCTAAGCTCAGGTTTCGTAAATCTATTCACGAAACTATATTGAAATCGCGGCAATAATGATGCAAACCAACAGATAACAATTTCAAAGTGTCAAATCTCTTCGACTCGAGCTCAGCTGAACTCACACACACTTCAGCTTAACTCCAGCAAGCTCGAACACCGGCGCCGCAGGCGTCGGACGCCTGCGGTGCCCGGTGCCGGTGTTGGAGCTTCCCGAGCACGCAGCTGCACTGTGTGTTGAATGAAAACTTGTGAAAACTTTCCTTTAGAAAATGATAATCAAACTTGAGTATACATGGCCGTAATAATCACAAAATAAGCTTTGATTTCATACCTCCATTCACGAAAACTATATAAAAATCGCGGCAATCATGATGGAAATAGGTCTCTAAGTTTGGACGTCGACGGGAAGCCCCGTTCATCTCTTGTGCAGCTACAACATGCAAAGCACATCCTATAGAAAGATACCTAACACGGGGTAAGTCGTACCCATTCAGCGTGCATTTAATACGCAACTTAATGCGAGTGGATGGTCATCGGTCGTGTGTCTACGGATGTTATGTTGAATATCCATGAGGTATCTCTGTCGTCACGCATATCCTGCATTATGCATGTCGCGTCTGTTTTCGCCCTGGACGTCGACACGGAGGAGGACCTCGGGCGGAGTATAGCCAATTCGCTAGAGTCGACTCTCCCGCGGACGACGGCACCGGTCACCGGTACCCCGAGGGGAGGGTTCAGGAGGAGATAGCTGCACCAACTTGGGTCGGCGATCTCATTAAAAAACAATAGAATACAAGGCCGGCGGAGACGTCATGCCCCCCGCGGAGCCTTAGCGTATTACTATTATAGATAACACAATAATACACTTCAGTTATTGTGGGATAGCCTGAAAACGACTAGAAGGGACCCGGACCCAACATAAGTCATTAACGATACAAATAACATTTGCCTGCTGTACAATCGTACTGCACACAAATAATATTCCTATACATACATATATGTACAGGAATCATGCTTTCTTCATTCTTTCAGCTTTAATAACCATTTCAAGGATTTTAATCTGCATCAAATACCAATGAGCAGTCAGAAATGTGATTTGATCAGTGGTTGTCACAACTGAATATAAGAAATAGCACTATAGTAGTAGAGCAATAATCTCGTTACCACAAGGTCCCAGGATCAAAACTAATTTGACGCTCTAATGCCGTTTGGTAAGGCATTAATCATCATAACCAAGTCCTGCAGAGAAAATGTTAAACTGTCAGAATCCTAGTTGCCTCTTTACAAGCAAATGCTTTGTAAAATACATTATGTACCAGTCGTGACTCGGATAAAAGCAAATCATCATTAAATCAATATCTACATATTGGTTTCACATTCTAGCATAAATGTATGCTATTTCAACTGATATAAATTAACAGAAAGTAACACTTGAAAGGATACATTACCAAAATGTAAGGTTATGTAAATACAGCTTGAGTTCCTCTAATGGTACATGCACAGTACTTCTTGTTCAGCGCAACCTTTTATTTTTCCTTCCTTGTTGCTTAAACTTAATCTCTCTATTGAACCCTCTTTCGCTCTCAAACAATGAATTAAAATGGACCAAAGTCCTTGCTCCACAATCCAGCACAGTCAAATTACTTTTAAATACGGTGACAATAAGTCATAACAGCCAAAATATTTGCGGAATTGTAAAATTATAACATGTTCAGAATTGCTAGGATTCTGCCTGTGATGAGAATCGCACTCGACTCTTGTTTGCTTACAATCTCTGCCTACAATGAGTGTTTTTGTATTTATAAAACCATCATGATAAAATAAGGTTCCCTCTTTTCATCTCCCCCCCCCCCCTCTTCCATTTTTTGGGGGGATGGGGGTATATGTTACTACTAAAACTTATCAGAGCCACAGGCATTTAACATTATCCTAGGAAAATAGCTAGGATTCTGTCAGTGATAAGAAGGCATTTGACTCTGTCTGCTTATAATTAGTGTATTTGTTTAAACCATCATGATAAAATAAAGTTTCCTCTTTTCATCTCCCCCCCCCCCCCCCCTCCTCCTTCCTACCCACTCCCCTCCCCCCCCCCTTTTTTTTGGGGGGGGGGGAGGGGGGTACACATTAATAATAAACCTTGTCAGAGCCACAGGCATTTGAAATTATCTACACTTTTATAAAGAATGTAACAAATCTAATAGCTTGACACAAACAAACGATTATCTATTTTGGTCAGATTCTATACGATACAAAATCAGAAATTTCTTTGATCATACATACATGTACATACATATGTATGTATTGTGTTACCAGCCACAAATATTGCACCAACAAAAGCCTACAAAAGTTTCATTCTTTTCCTGTCCTGTAGAGCTAAAAGGGTCACACCGTTCACCAAAAAGAATAATACATTTTTACTGCTCTGTTTGTCAGCCTCAAAACAGAATGGTAAAATATTTAATGCAAGAGACAAGGCAATGCTTTGTGATGACTTGAAAGCAAATATGTGGGAACAAATGTTTTCTTTCTATTCTGTCTACTGGGTCAACATAAGGTCAGAATTGTATGGATTCACTGAATCATGAAATGAATGGACAACTATTAAACTATATCTGATTTGATGACTTTTGATTGACAAAAAAAAAATGCCATTAATTTTCTTTTCCCCTTTTATTTGAGCGGTATACAAATGTACCTTCAACTATTTGAAGGCATATATTTGTTCAATTGAGAGATCCTATTTTGTAGAATTTAGTAAAAAGAGGCTCTGGACCAGCGCAGCTGAATATATTTTGTATAAAAGCTGCACTATATAAATTTATTATTATTATTATTATTAACTACACCATGTATTTTGACCAACTACCATTTCCTAAAACTTCTAATATAACCATGACTACTTCTACTACCCCCCCCCCAAAAAAAAAAATGTTTTTCTCTACTCCTACATGTCTTGCTACTTTATTATCATACTGTCATTACTACTGACAAGAAAACTACATATAAAATATATACATGTATGTATTAAAAATCAAAATGATAGAGTATTATAAAAATAGGAAATTTGAAAAAATTAAATATTTGTTTCTAGAAATTTATATAATGTAGTGTTACAAATATCAGTCACAAACACACAAGAAAGGTGTAGAATCTGAAATATATATTGACTAGTTCCAGTCACAGGAAAAAAATTAAAATCTGAAAGAAATACTGTGTACTTTACCTGTTCCTTCACAGTTACATTCGTAGCCATTGACAAGATCTGTGCAGGTTCCACCATTGACGCACTGGTTATCGACGCATTCATCGATGTTGGTTCGGCAGTTCTTGTCGGTGTATCCCGCTACGCAGGTGCACTCATAGTCGTAAGGCAGGTCTGTGCAGGCGGCCTCGTTTGCACACAGGTTGCTGGCGCAGTCGGGTAGTTTGATTTCACAAACTATACCTGAACATATATCAAGGGATAAAAGAGATGATGAGTGTGGTTTTAGGACAAGCTTGTGCAGTCGGCCCAGTTTTCACAAACATAAAAGTTGCTAGCTTGATCTCATAAACTCTACCTAGATAGGTATAGTGTAACAAATTAAAGTGATAAGGAGGGAGATGATAGGGCAGATTTGTGCAGCTAACCCAGTTTTCACAAAAGTTGCTGGCATAGTCTGAATTCACAAACTCTATCTTAAAATGTATGAAGTACAGGAGGAGATAAAAGTGATGAGCATGATAGCTAGTCCCAATTTCACAAAAGTTAAAGTATCCTGATGCAGATGAGCAAGTGAACGTCAACTCCCAGTGAACTAAAACCAACATTGTAATCACATCTAGTGTAAGTGTAGGAGTAGGTGTTCTCAAACAAGCACAATGTCCACTGTCCACTGTGTGTATTGTCAATTGCAGTAACAGCCTTCTTGCAGACCACCTACGACAAGAATTCTTCCACGTACATGTACATGTCTGCGTAATTGTGAAACGTGTTGATTACTCCTTATTAGCTCACTCGCCATTGCAACCCACCACATGAGCTGTAGAAGGACTTAACAGCCCTGTTTCATAAAACTGTTTTAAGCAAGATACAATTACTGTTATGAGTTACTGAAATCCTTATACTTGATTGCCTACAAGCACATTTGTCTGAAATCTTTGGTAGTTGTTATCGATAAGAAGCTTTATGAGACCGAGTCCAGGGCCCCGTTTCATTACCGACTGCCACAGATCTATGACAAATCTACTCATAGCCAATCAAACCTAAGCATTAAAGAGAAGGTTGAGTTCTGGGAAGAGGTGAAAAATAATTTGTGAGCGTATTATGCAAGCGTGGAAGAACATCAGATAAGACATGTTCCCTGAAAAGCATGGCTCTTCAAATGCCTTCATATTCTAAATATGCATGTAACATCGTAAAAATCGGGGGGCCAGCTTTTTACGCCACGTGTTCGTGTAGTCCCATATACCTCTTTCTGTGTACAGTGTTTGTAACTTTACCAAGACTTGGCAAAATTTCTTATCATTTTGATGATTCCAGAACCTTGCAATACACACAAATACTTATATGCTAGATGATCAACCTTTTCTGGTCGGTTCCACACCGTTTCTTTCACAATGCAATCGCATGACCAGAACTCAACTTCATCTTTAAGTAGCTTATAACAATTATTGTATCTTGTTATCGACAACAAGTTTCATGAAACAAATCTCTGGTCTTTACTATCAAAGAGTCATTTCCAAAACTGCAATCACAACTCATCTAACAAGCAAAAGAATCCTTACACAATGTACATGTACAGTGTTACTACATTTTCATGGATGCGTTATTATGACACTCTTTAATTACTCCCAATGAGCTCACTTACCACTATAACCCGGCGCACATGTGCAGGTGAAAGTCACCCTGTCGGACGTACAGTTACTTCCCTCTTGCTGGCAAGGGTTGCTGTCGCACCAGTCAATCTCGTTCTGGCAGTTCGTGTCGTTGAAACCCGTCGGGCAGGAACACTGGTACGTGAACGAGTTGTCTGCGGGGTCCAGGGTCTGGGAGCATGTGCCTTCGTTCTGGCAAGGAGGGTTGATGCAGGGGCCTGCAAATTGGCAACGCGTACCTGCGTTTCAGGAAAAGACAGGGGGTGGAGGAGGGGAAAGTTTTAACTCATGGAACTATCGACACTTTTTCCCCTACGAAAAAAAGTACAGTGAAACCTTTATACAAAGACCATCAAAAGAAGACAAGAATATATGTTTTTATGGACAGGTGGTCTTAATGTTCAGGTTCCTTTTAATGACTTGATTTTATATGAATTTATTTTATTTTTATTTTTTTCTTTTGCAGTTTTACAAATATATAAACAAAAAAATTTAACAAATCATTGCATGTGTCAATGTAAATACACTTTCAAGGAAGATGAAAAAATGTGGCCTTAATAGAGGTGGTCTTTCTGTAGGTGGTTGCTACAGCAGGTACGACTTCATCGAGCTTGTTTTATGAAATGTTGTATTATCATTATCACATCTGTTTTAAGCATCTAAACAACCTTTGATTAATGAGCAGACAAATTACTGTACAGGCCGGACCAACAAAAATTGTAAAGCACTTTGATTCACTATTGTGTTTTTACATGTATAGGCAATTACCAAAGCCAAACTATATTTTTACAAATACCAGTGTTTTTTATCAACATAATCTGTTCTTTAATCTGATCGTTTGGTGATACCATTTCTCTCTGGCAAATCTTGAATGTTAAGTTCTGTGGTTACTCTAATTTCACATGCAAGGATCATTTCCATATCAATGTAACAAGTAGTGGTGAACTTTAAAACAAACATACAACAGACAGAAAACGCAGCACAACATACATTGTACAAATACAAAAGTCACACAAACACTGGGACCATCAAATAAACATTTACAACAATGCAAACAGGGAAAAAACAATGTTCTCTCACTTTCAAGATAAAAAGTACAACAACAACAAAAATAACACAACATATAACACACAAAAAAAACCTGTAGAATGAATGTATCATGTACATGTACAGTGTCATATGCCGGAACATGGGCATCTATATAGCACATAATCACAACATATTTACACTGTACTTTAACTATCTTCATGTACATGTATCTAACATCAATGTGTATTAAAGTCTTCTGCCTGCTATAATAAAGGTCTCTGTATATATCTTACTATCAAATATGAACAACGGAAGATTTCAAAACAATCAGTATTCAAAACTCACCTACACAAACAGGACCATAAAACAATTAACAAAATACGACACGACACAGCGTGAAACACAAACACAGCAAGTAGAATATAGATTCAGAGAGGGAGAGAGACAGACAGACAGACAGAGGGAGGGGTGAGAGAGCAAAAGAGTAAGTAAGAGAGAGTGTGTGTGTGTGAGAGAGATAGAGAGAGTGAGAGATAGAGAGAGTGAATGAGAGAGAGAGAGACCCAGACAGAGTGATAGAGCAAGAGAGTGAGTGAGTTAAAGAGAGAGAGACAGAGATACTTATAATACAGAGCCCACTCAGAATGACTAGAGTATCATGTTGAAGAGAAAACGAGGCGCTATCTGATTAAAGTTGTCCTACAGTTGTTGAACAGCTGATCATATGACAATGGAAACTACAAATGTACATGTAGATGTTACTAGAAATATATTGTATGTTTGGAGATTGGGGGAAATTGATAGTATAAATATGATTGTTTTGTAGGATTGATTTTTGAGATAATGCAGTAGGTTCTTTCTGTTCATGTTATCACATTACCTACAAGAACTGAGTGACTCATAAATTAAAGTCTCCAGAAATGAGAGAATTCAATAGTGAATGGGTTCATATGACAGTGTTTTGACTAGTTAGGATGCTTGTATACACATATATGTGTGTCATGCAGTACATGTACATGTATGTAGAAATGCATAAGACAGTTGCAATGTCTTTATGTATTTATCATCTGCACTGTACAGTAATACAAATTATATATTTTAAAAATAAATAATAAAGATAATAATAATTTTTTTCATTTTTAGTTGAAAGAAGAGGAATTAGTTCACCACTACCCATTAGTTCCTTTCAAGCAGGCTACAATTTTTTTTCTAGCTGTTTACAAGGTACGTTTCAAACAACTACACATGTACAGTGTACTAGAAAAGACTAAAATATATATTTTAGAACTAAATTTAACTGTAGTATTGAAGACATAACAAGTTTTTGACAAATAAAAATACACTTTGAAACAAGAATTTTAAAAAGAGATATTAGTAGAAGACAACAATTCACACTGCATTCACATTAGATTTGTTTCATATACGCTTGAAAAGAATTATTTGGTATATCTGCAAATTCAATCCCAAGGAAAAGTTTGCATTGTTCTGAAACCTGAATCTGCACGCAGATCTTCAAAGAACACATACGTCTAAAAATTGTATATAGCCGGTACCTAAATGTCGGCTTACAACTTTCTTTTCTAGACAGCCAGAGCCTAATTTTAAGGGGGGAAAAATCACAAAACAGGCCGACTTTAACCCTCTTGGCTCACTTTAAAGGTGTTCCACAGTAATGTCTGTGTGCACCTTAGCTGTTTATATATTCACATGGATGCTCACAATGCCTGGACTTCCTGGTACTGTGTGTTTATGATCAGCGCAGATAAGGTGTGCATGAACAATTTTCTTTTCCAAACAGCCAGAGCCAAAATTTAAGGGGGGGGGGGAAATCACAAAGCAGGCCAACTTTAACCCTCTTGGCTCACTTTAAAGGTGTTCCACAGTAATGTTTGTGTGCACCTTAGCTGGTTTACTATTCACATGGATGCTCACAATGCCTGGACTTCCTGGTACTGTGTGTTTATGATCAGCGCAGATAAGGTGTGCATGAACAATTTTCTTTTCCAAACAGCCAGAGCCAAAATTTAAGGGGGGGGGGGAATCACAAAGCAGGCCAACTTTAACCCTCTTGGCTCACTTTAAAGGTGTTCCACAGTAATGTTTGTGTGCACCTTAGCTGGTTTACTATTCACATGGATGCTCACAATGCCTGGACTTCCTGGTACTGTGTGTCTATGATCAGCGCAGATAAGGTGCCCACGTACATTACTTTGGAATGTCCTTACCGTAATTTACAAAATGTACATGGGCAGGGGACTTTGTTTATATAAATGAGCTACATTCTATACATAGCTTTGCTGATTTCATGACGGCGTACTCTACATGAAACAAATCTGAGTGGCAGTGACATTCACAACAGAATAAGAACATTATGATTGTTTCTAGACTGTAACAAACACACAAAGACAATACAAAGATGTGTCCGCTGCATGAGAGAAAGGTTGTATAGACCATGGAAAGTAAAAAGAGAATATCTAACAAGTCTGCTGAGAGCCAGAAGGGTGTTAGCTCCACTATTGTAGCATTTTGCAGAGTGTAACCATGGACCTACTACATGGTTACGGTAAACAAATTTAACGTCCTCCTGACTCTCGAACTAAATTTTGCTAAAAGGTAATGATGTTGAGAGTATCATTTTATGAGAAAACAGGAAAATTTATTACTAAAGGTCTAGGGTAAAGTGAAACAATTTCCAAATATGAGTTTGCGGGCATTCGCATTATAGGCTAAAAATCTAATTATAGACCACAGGAATAAATCAACAAGTATAAAGTAATACACACGAATGGGATTTTTTTTTTTTTTGATTTTTTTTAAATTGCAAGTAAACATCTCTAGAAAGGAAGAAAGTTATATTTTTATACTTTCTCAAATATTTTTTTCAATATTTTATACAGATGAGTTAGGCATTCTTTTCACCTGATGTACATTTTCATTTCAAATATGCACAAACTCTGAAAGTTATTTGTCAGAAGATGGATTTAAAATCATAAAGCCTTGAAGTAATATAACCTTTTACGGTTAAGCTTAATTAATGCATACTGCTCTAATCCCCTATAGATATTATAAAGCAGGTTACCATATAAACAATTAATTGCAATCAGGCATGCTTTTTCAGCAACATTAATGCTAAAAAGTATCACAAAGCTTTAAATAGAATTTAATTTATAACTTAAGGAATTTAAAAAAACTTTCCCAGGTCCATACGCCCTTCTCCCATACAGCTGACAAAATGTGGAAAAGCCCACTGAGAGAAGTTTCCAGGAGAAAGATAGTACCTTCGGTAAACTCTATACAGATGCACCGCCAGGAGCTTGTTCCCACGTCAACATTACACACCCCGCCGTTCTGGCAGACGACGGCCGAACAATCGGCCACTTCGCACACGTCCCCTACATATCCCAGGGTGCAATTGCATAGGAAACTATCGGGGGACTCGACGATGCACTGACCGCCGCGCTGGCAGGGGTTTGAACTACACGGGGCAATTTCGCAGTTACGACCAAAGACACCCTCGGGGCAAGTGCAGGTATAGTTGCCCTCCGTGTTGGAACAGTTGCCCCCATTTTGGCAAGGGTCAAGGGGCATGCATTCATTGACATCTACGTCACAATGCACGCCTGTGGAATGCGTTTGATGATTTGGTTTCCATCATTAAGGCAAGTTTTTGTGCAAAGAGCCAGAAAACGTGAGAGGGCAGTATTCACAAATTGAATTTTGTATGAATTGAGTCAGAATCACAAATTTGATATTTTGGAGGGGGAGGGGTAATATGGTTCTCAAATGAATTGGGTAATTTTGAAAGTTACAAATAAAGGTCCCATTTCAAATATAAACCAAGGGCAGTGAGACAAAGGGGAGAGGGGAGGAAGAATTTAAAAGGAAAAAAATATTCAAATATGCTTTATGCAATTTCAATTGAATAGAATCAATGTTTAATTTTTCTTTAATGAAATATTTTCATTTTCGATCCAAATCCATGCAAAAATTGAATGAAAACAACAACTGGGGTTAGTTTTTGACCAACAGGTACGGGGGGGGGGGGGGGCTCACATTCAAATGGGGCATGCCCTTCCTACATGTACACTGTACGTGTACACTTATGAGTGTGTTAGTGGTCTCGGGTGGGTAACATCGCAGTGTTAGCTACAACTTACAAGCAAAGCTTTATAGAACATGAGAGAGCGCTGCGCAGTGCGTTGGCCTTAACATTTGGTTAGAAGGGTGTGATTGTTATGAATTTTAAAATGAAGACAAATGTGGAGAACCTTTTTTTATTTAAATTTAATATCAGACTAACAGCAAAAACAAATTACTATTGTTTTCCTGATAAAAGTGATGTGTGATAATGATGATGATGATGATGATGATGATGATAATGACCATAATGATGTGATGACAAAGATGATGATGACAGTGATGATGATTATAATAATGAATACATGTATGCCATCGATAACAAAATTGATATAATTGATTATAGTTGATATGTTCATGTAATATCTCCAGTGTTTATAAGGAATGATATTACCGTAAATGGTTTAAACTGGTGAAAAAATGAATGGCAAATTCTGCAGTTGACACAAATTCTGTTTTCACACGTATTCCAAAAAATATTAAATAATGACTTAGAAGAATGTACCGTATTTGCCGGCATAAAGGCCGCACCGCCGTATAGGCCGCACCCCCGATTTTGACATTTAAAAAAAAAAAAAAAAAAAAAAAAAAAAAAATTTTTTTTGGTTGTTGTTGTTGTTTTGTTGTCGAAAACCCACGCGGGGAAGGACCTTCATTTAACATCGAGGTGCAGTTAAAGGCGCTGATTTGTGCTTGTAAACTTGTCACAAAATAATAGTAACAATGTCGTTTTTAGAAGAATGTGTAAGATCATTAATGTGAATTAAAAACAAGAGTACTAGGTCCTAGGATAGTACCTTGTGGAACACCATTTGTTATATAAAAAAAATTGAGGAATTATTATTATAAACTACATATTGAGATCTATTAGAAAGATTAGTTTCAAACCAAAATGACAGACAAATTTTAGTGTTGTTGTAGTTTCCGAGGGGTGAGTCAACACTGATTACTGAGCTGGGAGACATTGCCAGGCATAGCGCCATAAATCAAAACTATAAAAAAAAAAAAAAAAAAAAAAAAAAAAAAAATCTTTTTTTTAGTCTTTCGCCGCATAGGCCGCACCCCGACTTTTTGATATTTGTTCTTCCAAAAATACTGCGGCCTATACGCCGGCAAGTACGGTAAATATATTATTATAGAATTAGAAAAGAAGCAATGTTTTAAGGTTAAGGAGATGGATGTGATATATTTTGTTATTCTGGCTCACTGGTTAATAGTAGATTGAGTATAAAGTAACTGTCAAGTAGAGAGAGGAAAAGACAGTTATTGAAGAAGCACAAAAACAAAGACACAAAAACAAAAACAAAAACAGACAATGATCTCTCATCAGCAGCATAATCAGTATAACTCCTATGCACAAAATAGAAATATTCCAGACATTCACATGCATCCTACAATGATTGCTAATGTTTTTAAACAACCTCTTCGATAACAGAGACATGCAAAGTCATTCATTTCAAGTCAAGTCATTTCTGTACAAAGTAAAGTTGGAGCAGTGCTCGAGAGGCATCCAAAATTTACAAAATTAGTGTTTGTAGATTCTTATCTTTTATCAGATTTTCTTTTCAATTGTCACTGATCTGTTTCTCCCATTTTTCTACTATTATTTAAAACAAACTTAATATCAAGGTGGATTGCCACTTCAAACACGGCAAAATCTCTCCAGTTATAGTTACGATGTCAAACACGACATTTGATTATTAAGAACGTGCAAAATTAGTCAAATTAAGCATTCCGCTGGCGGCCACCTTCATGCAGTGAGAGTTATTGTTAATTGGGTCATTACTTTTGCATGCATATTATCATTCTATGTGGAGGCACCATATCATCATGCAAAAAAATAAAACTTCATGACAATTTCAGCACTTGTAATTAAAGTTCTGAAGTAACTGGAACTGTACGTTGGAAGTTTTAAAGCCTACACATACATCAAACTAAAAATTTGTGTTTGGTTTATTAAATATGTACATTAAATTAATTAACAGCAATAGAATTAAACAAAATTCAAATCAGAACTAATCAGGATTATTGTAAGATAGAATATACAATTTAGGTATCATATATAGAAACATTTTATTAAGAAATTATTAATACACATGAAGTAAATTGTGGATATTAAGTAGGCAGAACATTTTCTTTAAGTAATATTTCCTTTCAATTGACTTTTCGATTATAGAATAAACAAGTTAAACAATTTTAATCTATAGTTAATTGAATTGTATTCACAGATTAATGTATAAAACAATGATTTATAGCGTTTACACGTTTAACGTTACATCTACGCACTGAAGGTAAAATGTCACTAGTCTACGGCCTGCTATTTCAGACTCAAAATTAGTCAGAACCGAAACTTTGATAATATAAGTTTATCTCGAGTTCTCATAATGAAAAAATATTCACAAAGAATTCAATAGGATATATGATAATTGTTACAGATTATGAATTATATCCCATTAAAAAATAGGACAGAAAAAAATTACAACAAGCAAAAAAAGAAGGCATTTTAATGGTTGAGTTGTCATTCAATGTGTATTCCCATATATCAAAATTTATGTTAATCTTTTGAAATTCACATAATTTTCAGTGGGTCAGAGTGATTTTGATTTAATTTTGCTTGTCTGAACAACAAATTTACCCTCGGATAAACAATTCAGGATCTAAACAGTAACTCTAGACTTGCAATTTCCTTACAAGAACTGAAGATTATCTGGAGAAAAAAAAATGTCATGCAGAGATATGGAATCTTTGACTTACCTTCGTAATTGTCTGGACAGTTGCATGTGTAACTGTTAATTAGATCATTACACGTTCCAGCATAGCATGGGTTTGATAAGCATTCGTCGATATTAATATCACAAGATTGACCGGTGTAGCCTAAATAATATGAAGGAGATAAAAATATGTAGGTGAAATAAACCAGAACATGTTGAGGGGGGTCAGTGACACAGAGACGTAACTCTATTTTGGCCATTTTGAGAAAAAGTGGTTTATGTGTATTGAACTGAGCACTTGTGCCTTAAGGAGTTAAGTCTATGTTTCACTAGCCATTGACTTCAATTTTGGGTGGAGTTCAGTCTTTGAGTTTCCTGGAAAGCCCACATTTTTCTGAACATTTTGATATCAAATACTCATTTTGGCAAAATATGGAGTTACGTCTTTGTGTCACCGAACCCTTGATGTGTAGTCATTCAATTAGAAATCTACTTTATTTAATAACAATAACATACTAGTAATTTGTTGTTGTATAGCACATATCCCATTTGATATAACATCTTTATGTGCTTCAAGAGGACCTCCCCCAGCTGTAACCCTGGCAACCTTAGTGCGCAAAGCATTCAAGGGTAAATCTTATGTAGATGGTGTAGAAGATGTAGATAAGTGTCTCAGCAAGTATGTTTGTACCACGGCAGGGATTTGAACCCCGTACCTTGCCGTTCACAGTCTTGAAACTTATCCACTAGACTTCAACATCACTTGCCATTTTTCACAAATGTTTCATGCACATGAAAGTTTCTTGTTTTGCAGTGCACTGTATTTCTGTGTATTTAAGTACTGTATGTACATTATGTATCCCCTATCTATCTATCTTTGAGAAAGATAGGGGATGGAGAAAGTGAGAAAGAGAGAATGACAGAGAGAGGCAGAGAGAGGAACATTAAAAAAAGTTTACCTGCTAAGCAATCACACATGAACCCATTTACACCATCCACGCATGGTGCTCCATTGAGACAAGGATCAGGTTGGCAATCATCGATATTTGTTCCACAAAGGACGCCGGTGTAGCCAGTTACGCACTGACAATCATAGGTTAACAATGTTCTGTCCGAAACACACGTAGCTCCGTTCTGGCATGCGACAGAAGCGCAGTAGTCGGTCTCATACGCGCAACGTGCACCCTCGTAGCCTGGGACGCAGGCACACGTGAAGCTATCAGAGCCAGCAGGAGGATTGGTAACATCGGAACATGTCCCACCATTTAGGCATGGGTCGTTGTCGCACGTTGCAGATATCTGCAAGAAAAACAATGAAATTACATCTTATTTGTTTCTAAACCTGTAGCAGAAAACAGTGTCTCCAATATAAAACATACATGTAATTATCTCAAACTGGGTTTGGTACTGAAGAGACATGGAAAGCATTCATCCAAAATCTTTCCAAAATTTGCATCAATAAGTACATTTTTGTTAAGTGTATATTTCTGTTCACGGAATTGAGGTAGAGATTCATAGGAAGATAAAATAAAATTCCAGCAAAGTTAACTTCTCCTTAATTGTTATGATTTTATTTATTGTATCGAGGTAGAGATTCAAATTAAGAGCTGATCGATACACTGCCTGAACTTACATTAAATTCACACATTCTCCCTGTGAACTCTGCAGGACAGTCGCAAGTAAATTCTGCAGTGCCATCTGTGCATGTCCCTTCATTCTGGCAGGGATCCGAAGCACACTCATTGATTTCCACGCTGCAGTTGGTGCCTTCATAACCAGGTGCACAGGAACAGTTGTATCCGTTCACCAAATCAAAACATGTTGAACCGGACTGACACGGATCAGGGTCACATTCGTCGATGTTCGTCTCGCAGTAGTCCCCGGTAAATCCTGGAAGACAGATGCAAGCAAAAGCGTTCCACTGATCGGTGCAATTGCCGCCATTCTGACAAGGGGATGAAGCGCAAACGTCGCGACCGGCATCACCAATAGTGACATCGGTGATGGCTATGGCATAGAACTGTTCCTCGTTGGTCGCGTTGTAGACGGACTGGTTGAAGAACGGCAACAAGAAGGTCCCGATGCGCACATCCTCTAGATTCCCTTCGTAAGAAGTGTAGACGTCAAAGTAATCGTTGTTGGCGATGTCCGTGCCCCCAAGGTATACTATTCCACCGCTGCCATCATTGACCACGTCGCTCAGTCCACCCTGGAAGGTCATTTGTTCTGTGACATTGAAGTTATCAATGGCAACTGTAACCTCTGGAGATGCGAAGGTAATCGCTACGTCATGATAAACACCATCCGAGACGGAATAATCGGGCACGATTTCATATACGGTACCCAGACTGCGAGCTTGGGTACCAAAGAAGAACCTGATGGATAGTTTGGAATCCTGGATGTCTATGGTGATGAAGTACCCTAGGACATCGTTGGAGGAGTGCAGTATTAAGCCCACATCTCTACGTGTCTGTAGTCTGAAGGTAATGGTGCTGAGATCCCTGGTTGTGTTGAGGCTATTGTTGTACTTTATCATGCTTCCAGAACCACTGAATGTAGCTGGCGTAAGACCTTTAAAAAGTGAGAAAAGACAATGAAGATTACTGAAATGCATGGAATACTTTCCTAGATGGTATTAGGGATACATCTTTTTCTTCAACAGCTTAAAGTGTACCAATTACCTGTCAAAAATAATTTGTGTATACCGTAGCTAGAAATGTATATAAATCAACCTCAAAATTTTTACCTGGCATTCTATAGGTAAAGGGTTAGAGAGTATGAAGAAAATAAAAGATAACAATGAACCCAGTATATAGGGCTCGCACAGAACTTAAGTCGGACTTGTGTGTGAGCCCTATTCTATGCGAGAGCGTATGCATGCGTTATTAGACCAGTCTACTCAGCAAGAAGGTTTATTGTTCACTGAAAATGTATGTAAAGTGCAATATCTCCTTGTAGAAGTAATATTTGAAGCTCATATTTTGAACACAGAACAGTGACATGGAACCCCTTTCATAAAGAGGAGATTACATGTTTTAGTGATTGGTGCACTTCATATGTTCATATACATGTATCCATTCTTTTTCTTTGTGTTGTTTAAACAACAGAACCTTATTTGTTTTTGTTTTTTTAATATCTGACAAACTCTGTAGTTTCATTGTCATCTTGGATAATAAATTCTATCTCAGTATGAATAGGCAGCAGCAACTGAAGTACACTCATCTACTAAAGGGAAAGAACCAAAATGAAAATATTAAATTACAGTTAAAATATCATCAAAGGTCACAGTACTTACATTCATATCCTTCATCTCTGTCAAGACAGTATGCACCCCCTGGACATGGGTTTATGGAGCAGATGGTTTCCTCCGAGCAGTTCTTCCCTCCATAACCGTTGGGGCAATCACATTCAAAGTCATTCCAGGTGATGCTGCAGATCCCTTCACTTTCGCAGGGTTCGGGATCACAAGTGTTGTCACTGTTGCACATACTGATCACGTTGGAGTTGGTAGCAACGGGAATGGAGTCGATCTGAAAGTCTACAATGTCCAGGGGGAAGAACTCCAAGGAGTAGTTGTTGTGTTTGACATCCCAGAGACATCCCTTGAAGTACATGGAGCCAGAGACTGCTGCAGGTAGGCCACCAGCATTGAAATCAGCAACACCTCCTACAAAGATCTGGTCAAAAGATGGCTCACTGCTGCCTGCAAGCACTTCCGTCTGAGGCAAGGATGAGTCCAGAGTGAGGGTCAGGTTGGTTGATTGTCGGCTGAACTCTAGAGAATGGTACCGCCCATCCGAGACAGAATCAGATACCCTGAGGCTTCCAGCGATACCGCCAAAGGACACGTCAGCAATGACAGAGCTGTTGTCTATTGCAAGTACGATGAAGTCCTGTCCTGAACCTGTGTAAAGGAGAAGTCCATCCTGTTCTCTAGTGCGGAATATGAGTCTGATGGTGTTCTCCGATTTGGAGAAGGGATATCCTGAGGTATCAAACATGGCATAGCTTGTAGTGTCCTCAAAGCTGAAAGTTCCCTGCACAAAGCCTAGGTTATAAAATAAAAAAACACCAAGATTATCACCTTCCATATTTTTATCTTCCATTCCAGTATAAAAACTAGCTACAGTACTTCTTGACATTTTTTTTCCCCAGACTTATTCTCCATATTACTTTCTAACATTACTAAAAAAAGGGGGGTCAAACAGACAGGGTAGGGTGTGCTAACATTCTTTTTGCAGAAAAGAAGACAAGTTTGGCTCATTATTTGTTTTATTCATCAAGGAAATTGTACACTGGTGACTTTAAATAATAAACATATCTTACTCAAGGATTGATTACACAGGATGATTTGCAGGTCAGGGAAGGAACTAATATTTGTCTTTAACTCTGCAATACAGTCTGGATGAAAGCAAAGGAGAAAGAGTGATTCTACTTGTGACTTTTTCTTTATTAGTCAGTTGTAAAAACTAGAACATAACTGCAATCATAAAGGGATATTTATACATGTATGTACAACAAATCAAATGAGCCATTGGCGATTAAACCCACCATGGAATTTCAAAGAGTTCCATTCTAATAGATTGGTATCCCCAAAAGTGTCAATCTAACATTGATACACATTCTACAGGCTGAAATACTGTGGCCTTTTAGGGCAAATAACCAAACAGAATGAAGCCTGGCAACTGCCTGTAGAAAATCTGTCCCTGTGTCCATATTTTGCCTCACAAACACAAAAAGGTCTATTTGTCTAGTTCCTAGTAACACAAGGTCATTTGAACCATGCTTCACCATTTATCTGATAGGCTTGTCCATTTCCCTCATTCATCATAATGTGGGATATGTACTCACTTGTTTCACAACTGGGACCAGTGTATCCAAGTCGACATTGGCAAGTATAAGTCCACCAGAGATCTGTGCATTCTCCTTGTCCATTGCAAGGGTCAGGGTCGCACTGTAATGTCCTGGAACAGCCACTCACCGCGTGTTCAGTAGGATTTGTTGCCATGATGAAATCGTCTGATGACGTCTGCTTTACATCCCTCATGCATCCAGTGTAGGCGTTGTTGGTTAAAGGTCCCAAATAATTTGAAGGCACATGACCAAAATAGACAAAGGGGAAGATAGAGAGTGCAGAGTTAAAGGTGCCTGTTTCGCTGCAGATGCTGTTCTGACAGCTGTCTGATGTTACATTTGCCTCAATAAAGCCTGGTTCAGACTCAGAGTTGATAAGATTTATTTCAAAGTCATGCCACTCTCCATCATCAAGATCAGAACCAAGACCTGTTATTGTAACAGATTCCCCAGATGTACCCTTACGGGAAGTCACAAAGATAGAACCATCCACCATTTCAACCGTCAACGAGTCGCCCAAGGAGAAGGATTGAAGCAAGTGCCCGCTGGGGATCGTGGTGGAAAATGAGAAGGAGAACTGAAAAGGGAGAACTGATGGAAAAGCATACTCAAGATATTGGCCAGTGCCATAGAAGCTTGCTGATGTGTCTTCAGCGCAGAACTGTCCTGCGTATCCTGGTGGGCAGATGCAGGAGAAACCATGAGCTCCTTCTCTGAAAAACGGGTTGCACGTTGCCTCATTCAGGCACTGTGTATTGTCAATGCAGGCGGTCAGCACCACATCACACCTTGTATCCCCGTACCCTTCCGGACAGCGACAAAAAAACGCACCGACGGAATCTTGACAAGTCGCTCCATTTGAGCAAGGGCCGGATGCACATTCATCGATATCGTTTCCGCAGAAGTCTCCATCGTAACCATTCGCGCATGCACAGTCAAACCGGTTCACTGCGTCATTACAAGTTGCACCATTGGCACAAGGACCTGATGCGCATTCATCAATGTCCACCTCACAGTCCACCCCTTCAAACCCAGTTGGACAGACGCAGACGTAACCACTGGCATTGGCGTAACTGAAGACATCCGGAACGTAATCACTATACTGGTTTCCTGGTTCATAAAGAGTCTGTTCGGACAACTGAAGACAGGTGGCCCCATTTTGGCAAGGGGACGGCGAGCATTCATTGATGTCAATCCCACAATCAATGCCTTCGTAGCCAAGGTAACAGGAACAGTTGTAGAACTTGATACCGTCCATGCAGGTCCCTTCGTTTTGACAGGGGTTGGAGGCGCAGTCATCGATGTTGTTGGTGCACTGAGGTCCATCAAACCCAGTATCAGAGCAATCACATACGTACCTGCACAAGAACAGAAAACAAATGTACACTGTCAATGACAAGTTCCTTTTAGAGAGGGGTTGGATTGGTAAAGAAGAATAATAACATCGAGTTAAAAAAATGGAAGCAATGGAAAATGTGAACAAAGCACTGATTGTGAAGAACATACATGTACATCACCTTCCATATCTGGTTATGTATGCCAATATTCCAGGACTCGAGGAGTACATGTTCATGTAGGACATTCTTCCAAGGGAATAATTCATTGGTTGTATACCATAACTACCATCCATTTCAGAAGAAAAGATATCTCATTAAAAAATATCAGATAATACAGCATTCCTTTGAATTAATAGTACAGTGTATATACATTTACAAGTAAAGCTCAATTTTTTAAACATATGTCTTCCGTGATTCTATAAAAATAAAACTTTAAAGCCTTTCTCACAAAGAAGCAATGTATGTAACTAGATACCGGTACGCATCACGTGCATAGATCCATAATGGCAGCCAAGGGATCAAAATACATGCAAATACATGTACAGTAAACTTGATTATAACGTACACTGTAATGCAATCGTGCAAATCTACACCTAAGCAAACATTACAGTTTCATCAAATTATGTTAATATTTCAAAAATTAAATTTAAAACATTCATGTAACACAGCACAATTTAAAATTACAAAAAATTACGAAAATGTGCTTTAAAGCCACAAGCTTTGGTTATTCTCAAAGTCATACAGCAAAAATCATTTTTATTTGAAGTGGTTATTTTTATTATAAAGGTCACAAAAATAGGTCCATATAATTAATTAGTAGGCTGTAAAGGCCGCCAACACACAGTACTTTTTTTTCACCTTTGTATTGTGCTACAATAAGCTATAACATAGCCGGAATTTCAAACTGGTGGAAAAATGATTGCAATGCTCTTCAACCAAATGGCTAGTCAAGATTATGTCATTTTAAGATTTTGTATTCTTCAATACTCTTTATCCTCCTCCCTTTAAACACCCATCCCACACAGCGCGATATCTCCACTGACCGCACGACATCCAAAAATACACCCATCGCTTGCAAAGGTAAGGTAAAAAAGGACTATCTCTGTTTTAGCGTTGAGGGTGTGTTAGTTTCTCAGCTGATTGGATACAAAACACGGAAACAGTCCAGGTACTTTATACTTCGCAGACAACAGGAGAAAAGCGATAGCCATAAGCAAAAAGTATGAAGGAAAGCCTAAAAGGAATAGCCATATGAATATTCAGGAGACAAACTGAAGCAGGTGAGACTACTTATATGTACTAATCAATTAATATGGTCAGCTGCATTTCATGCAGGAGGCCAGGACTCGAAGTGTACCAATCATCTACAAACTATTTCTCTTTTGGGCCACCCTAAACCAGAGCTGCCAACCTCCAGAACAGAAAATCAGTAATCACAAGGCTCAAAATCAGTAATTTGGGGTATAAATCAGTAATTTCTTATGCGGCGCTATGAATCTAAAAAAACGGCACGCCAACACTGTGCGGACGCATGATTATCTGAAATTTTTGGTGATTTTACTCACACAAAGATGTTGAATATTGAATTTCAGGTCATCACAACACAGTTTATCATGAAAAATGGCTTCTATTCGCAGCACTCGCTACGATAAATTATATTTAATTTATTTAAAAAAATTAAAATTAAAAAAAAAAAAAAAAAAAAAAAAAAAAAAAAAAAATCTTTTTTTTTTAAAATCCGTAATTTGAGACAACATTCCGTAATGGTCGTTAATTTCCGTACCAATTACGGGAAATCCGTACTAGTTGGCAGCTCTGCTAAACCGCATCGACTTGTCTGGTCATGAGTTGCTCAAGATTGTGTATAAAAGCTAGGATGTACATGTACATTGTATAAAAATCAACTGCAAACAAAATTATCCATGGTTTAATGGTTAAGAAGTATGAATAATATAAATAAAGGATAACATAAATAGGACTAGGGCATCCACAGAGCCCATGTCGGACTTGGTCTCTGAGCACACCCTACTATTACTTTAATTTGGTTTACTTTGGTGTCGAGGCTTGAAGCTTCAGCTCATGTGCCCCTCTTTACTGTATTGGATTCGCAAGCCTGCAAGCCTGTGCAGTTGCATGACTAGTCTACTTTAAATATGAAGTGCTCTAGTGCTTTTGGGGAGTGCTTTTTGGGGAGTGTATTTGAACATGTACATGTACATGTATGCATTATCTCTTCATAGAAGCAATATTTGAAGCTCAAATTTTAATTACAGGATGGAATGAAAAATGGAACCAATCACATACAAGAGCAAAACAGTGTCTGGAGATTGGTTCCCTATAAAGGGGACAGGTGACAGGAAGGGAGGCGCATAGATTCAAAAGTGTGAACTTACCCTGGTTGAAAATTGCTGCATGAAAGTGATCGAGGCAAGAAAATGAAACGCATACACCAGCGATAAAATGAAAGATCATTGAAAAAGATGTAGAGTGTAGATGCAGATGTAGATAGGTAGGTAATGCAGAAAAAATCACCTCACTAAATCACAAAGAGATACTTTTTTTTTAAATTGTAGTGAAAATGCTAGAACCCAATGAACGTAAAGACCGAGATGTGCCTGACTAGAGACTAGAGTATATTAAAGGAAAATTGTATACCAAAATAATCTGTATATATCTAATGGGCAGAAGAATGAAAAAATGCTGAGATCTGAAGAGATACAAAATTACAAATCTACAAATTTTACTTTCAAAAGGGAGAAGGAGCAATTGTGCTAAATGGATCCTAGGTAGACCAAATATTCATGAATTCTGATTATTTACTGACTGGAAACTGGTTATTTATTCATTTTTTTCCTTCTTGCTTTGTTCAGATATTGGGAAAAAGGAAAATGGTATTACCCCATGAAAATGACATGAATATGATATGAAATGTATCAACACATAAATATTACTTTATAAAGAAAACTCTTTAATTGTATGATAATGACTGGTCTTATTTTGCATTAGGGGAAATGATTGCCAATGACAGAAAATGACTTGTTTGTGAGTGGTCCAAAAGCTAAATATTCATGGAGAAATGTATCAACTATAATTTGAAAATTTGTAATGTATGAACAATTTATATCAGACAAGTATAAACATTGCAATGAAATGTAAAAGAATTTAAAACAAGTAAAAGTTATGTGTCTGCAGTTTATTAAAGATATCTATATTATACAGATTAAGATGAATATCTTTTCAATATGGGAAGGAGGTGCAATACCAAAAAAAGAAGATGAATCTGGTGTAATGCTTGAGAAATAACCCTCAGAAAATGAAAAGATATGAATTCCCAAAATACCAAGAAGAAATACCCACATGCAACCCCACATACATAACATATACTGGTATTTAAAGGCAAGGCATAGTTTGGATTTTTGTTTTTAACATTTATTTGGAGCACATTAGCAGCATAATTTAAAGTCAACTTAATTTGCAGTTCTTAGGAGCCCCTTTTTGGTAGAGTTTTACCATTTCAATATTGATGAACTCATTGTTTGAGCAAAATTTTAGAGACACAACTTTCTACAAATAGTGTTTGCATATTCTATGACGACTTGTGACTCAGTGTAATAGGTATTTGGTACAGATACATGAACGTACATGTGGCCTCTGCATGCTCTAATTTGAGTAAAAAATTCTTTAATACTACAAGGCTTTTTATGAACATCTTTGCCCAAACTATGCATTGCTTTTAAACCTTAGAAACAAGAATTAACCCTAATAAGGCCGGGGGGGGGGGGGGGCATTATGGCCCCCCCCCCCCCCCCTCCACGATTTTTCTGATTGTTCGAGAACGCATATGGATGGCGCCTCGCCGCTCGCTGACTTTTTTCTTTAGAGTCTTGCGCATCTTTAAAAAAAAAAAAAAAAAAAAATCGGACCTATAGTTACAAGGTCACGTGACCTTTTGTCTTTGCATGTCAGCCCGAAAATCGCTCATTTTTGTGATTTGTGTACAAAACATATGGAAATGTCATTTTTCCTAAAAATAGATCAAACATTGGTTATTGGGTCTTGTTTAAAGTTTAGGTGGTTGTTTTGGGAGTCAAAATAGTTGAATTGTAGGAAGAAATGAAAAAAAATAAAAAAAAAATAACATAAATAAGTTAAAAAAACAATGAAATACATAAGAAATTATCAAAACAAGAGATAACATAAGGAATAAGCTGGCTCTTCCAATTTTTGTTGTCGTATTATTGTTCCAAATGGTCTAATGAATATATGTAGTGAAAAAGAATGCTTAAATATGAATAATATAGGATTTATGGGTAAAAATGTGATTTTATGACGTTATTTGCATAAATTACCATAAATATGCAAATGAGGGATTTTTTTCCAAAAATTGAAATTATCATATTGTTCTGTACACTTCACTTGACATGCGTGCAAATTTTCGCGGAGATCGGCCGTTTCACGGCCGAGATCTTAGGGGGGGGGCCATAATGGCCCCCCCCCCCCCGGCCGTAGTAAGACTTCAAATAGCCCGGCCTTATTAGGGTTAAGGAATGGTTTTGTACAGAAGGTTGCTAAACACCACAAAGTAAATATAAACTATTCAATTCAGTATAGTTGGTTTAAGTGTAGTTTACTCACCCATTCACTTCGTCCGTGCAAACTCCACCATTTTCACAAGGGTTTGATGCACACTCGTCGATGTTGATCTCGCACTTGATCCCGTTGAAGCCTGCAGCACACTCGCATCTGAATTGGTTGACCTCGTCCACGCAAGTAGCGTTGTTGGAGCACGGAGAACTTGCGCACTCGTCGATATTCGTCCCGCAGTCGGCATCGGTGAAGCCCGGAACGCAAGTGCAAGAGTGGCCTATGGGTAGGTCCATGCAAGTTGCGCCGTTCAGACATGAATTGATATCATCCTGACCACACTCATCTAACTCTGTCTCGCACGTAGTCCCGATGTAGCCATTAGGGCAGAAACACTGGAACCCATTAGGCTCATCTTGGCATATGCCAGTGTTTTGGCATGGCTGCGAAGTGCATTCATCAATGTCCGTTTGGCAGCGATCCCCCTCGAATCCGCTAGCACACGTGCAAGTGATATTCCCTTCGTTGACAGAGCACGTGGCACCGTTCTCGCATGGAGTCAACGAGCAGAGGTTGTCTTCACAGTTGGGCCCGATGTTCCCCGCCGTGCAGGTGCAGTAGTACCCACCATTGGTGTCGGAACAGCCGGCTCCGTTCTGGCAAGGGCTGTTCTGGCACTCGTTTTCGTTGGTTTCGCAGCGGGTTCCAGAGTAACCTGTATCGGTGCAATCACATGTGAAGGAGTTGATGCCGTCCTGGCAGGTTCCTCCGTTCAAGCATGGATTCACCTCACAGTCATTGATTTCTAAGGTACACAGAGTGCCTGCATAACCTAATCACAATACACAAACAGGAGAAAAGGATGCAAAATAAAAGATACATGTACATTATTTAATACTTAATATCATTTGTTCATTCAAATACAAGTATAAATAGCAACAGATGACATTCATATATTTCAGTTCTAATATTGTCAAAGATTCGTAGACAATTTTTTAACTCTAAATAATTTTCATCTTTCCGTGTCTTTGGTACCCAGTTTCCATAGACAATTTTGTGTCAGTCAAAAAATTGTGCTCCCTCACGTTTTTCAAGTTGCTAATTTAGGCATATAAAAATTCTGATTTGGCGGAATTTTAAGGGCAAAATCAGAATGACCGAAATAAAGTGAAAAAGTGAAGAAAAAAATCCGCCAAAATCGGGAGTGTTGGTCTGCTAACAGAGCCTGGAGCAAATCGTCGCCTGGCTGGCAGAAGGGCGTTAGCTCAAATTTCAGGTAAAAAACTGAAGCGTTAAGCAGAGGGGCGTTAGCACTAAATCGCCTCAAGCTTTTATAAAACTGACTTATTTCAAAGAAAGAAATTGTGGTCGTGTTCTACTATAACATTCTATCAGTCTTTTAAGTTTTAAACCAATTTTCGGGACGGAAAAGCAGTTTAAATATAAAACAAATCTTTAAATGCGAATAATTCGAAAATTAGTTATTGAGTCGCTTGCGCGCTGACGCCCTTCTGCCAGCCGGCCGACGAAATGTCCCCTGAGGAAATGTTTGATTGCCTACCTGCTGAACAATGGCAGATGATTCCATCCAAAGCGGCGTTGGTTTGGCACTCGCCGCTGGCACCGCAGGGGTTATTGTCGCACAGGGTGGAGCTGGTGTTACATACTGGTCCTCCGTACCCCGTGGCGCACCCGCAGAAGGTGGTGTTGGACTCCCCATCCTCCATGCAGGCACCGTTGATGCAGTCCAGAGCAAATGATGGGTTGCTGCAGAGCTCACCTACGAGAAGAAAGAAACAAATGCCTTATATAAAGGAAACATTACCGTAAACAGGATTTGTTACTCGTCATTTCATGGCCTCTTCTCCCAATTATCTCTTGTATTTTTACGTAACCAGTATTCTGCCTTCACTTTGATTCTTAGGTTGACCAGGGCCCTGTTGCATAAAACTTACCATTGATGGTAACTTTGTCATCAATGGCAACTACCATGGTAACAGGGATCAACAGCCAATCAAAATCATGGTTTCCATGGTAGTTACCATTGATGGCAAAGTTACCATCAATAGTAACTTTTGTGCAGGTCCCTATGTCATAAAACTCTTAATCAATAACAAATGCTACATTTCTAGGAAAAATTTGCTTTCAGCCTATCAAATTCCATGATTCAGTAGCTTATGCTATTGTAACTTGTTATTGATAACAACAGGTTCCAGGTACAACTGTACCACTCTGTCTGATGTAGTCTACAAGCACAGGCTCTATTTATTGATTTCATAATAAACTCTTTCAAGCCAATGCTTATGCACCGGTCAACTGGAGTCTTGAACCTACCCCCCTCAAGACTTCACTCTTATTCACTTTTGGTCTTGAACGTCCGACACAAAGATTCACCTCTCATTCACCTTGCTTCGTAACAAATAAGGTCAAGATTCACTATTCCAAATTATTTATAAGGTGCAGATTCACCCATCTCCAAGAAAAATAGGGTGCAGATTCACCTCGCCGCTAAAATATTAGGTGCAGATTCACCACACGTCTTCACCTGCTTAATTTTTATTAGGTCAAGATTCACCGGCCTTTCACCAGCACCGCTATTTATGGTAGATAGAGTGATTATTAAAGGAAACATAGAATTGATCATGAGTACTTGTGGAAACAATCCGTTTTCTGAAAATGGTAGCTAGAATTTAAAAAAAGGTACAATTTCGCCACTAATTATTTTTTTCGGGTCTCCGCTTCGGCTACGATGTCTCGCCAATAATTATTATTTTTGGATCTCCGTATCCATGATTTATTCACTTTGTGTTAATTAAACGTGTGGCTTAATGATTTACATATACATGTAGCTAAAACTTGTCAAAAGGAGTGTTTTGTTCAGCTGCTTGTTTTTATATAAGAAAATGTTGTCACTGACACGCAGCTAGGCTATGATTTTTTTTTTATGGGGGCTACTTTAAGAAAAGTGGGGGCTAATTCATTTTAAGCTGTAACAATAAGTTGTGTTTTTCCTTAGCCATCATGCTACTAGTACTAGCAACCAAATTGGTAGGTAATATTGTGTCATTTTGTCTTTTTTTTCTGTCCCGAATTTGAATTGTTATCATGGACAATGCGATCCCATTTAAAAAAAAATGTAACTCCGTTTAAAATTGTGTTATTTAGATCTAGACTCTATAACTTAACCAATAAATGAATATTTTTACTGTTGTCCACATAACGATCATTGTTATAAAGAAACATGCAAAATCATAGTCGTATTTTTGTCCCCGTATAGACTCTAATTCTAATCTATAAAAGGCCAAGCCAAAGCTAGTTTCATTTCGTAGACTGAAATTGATGCCATCACTCAGGCGCGGCGCAGGCATCAATGACAAAAAATTGGCCTAGTATATAAATAATATAATTTAATTAAACAGTTGTAAGAAAAATGCTGAGGTATAGGGACATCATTTATATATTTATTCACGGGGTTTTTATAACAAAATTCAATTTCTGTCTACGAAATTAGCTTTATACCGATTTTACAGGAAAAAATCTGGCATTGATTTTGCATGTTTCGTTACAACAAATATATCGGTATGTGGGACAACAGTAAAAATATACTCGCATTTAATGGTTTTAAGTTATAAATAACACAATTTAAGACGGAATAACATTATTTTTAATGGGATTGCACTGTCCATGATAAAAATTCGGGTCGGAAAAAAGACTAAATAAACATATTACGAACCAATTTGGTCGCTAGCAGTTCAGCACTCGTCACTCGCAAATACTTATTTGCTTCATACTCTAGGAGCGTGCGGGCTCGCGCTGCACTGGAGCAGCTAGTTTCTGTGTATTGTGAATCTGTACTCCGTATTTACATCGGGGGCGCGGGCCTGGCCGGGTACTTAGGCTAGGCGGATACCGATCTAGCTACAGCAGTAGGTCAACCGCCGATCCGCTGCAATCACAAAACTTTTAAAATTTTGATGGAAATTTCTAGTTTTGGAGTTGGTAGTTGGAACGGAGAGTTCAGTCAGACAAATCAATAAATTGATTTATTAGTTCCCAGGGAATATCAATTGATGGCGGGGGCGATTTTTCATTATATATCAATTTTGTTCGCCCTCGATCGTCTTGATATTTACTGTGGCGATTTCAGAGGTTTAGGAGGCGAATCGCCTCGTCGCCATCGTGTATTTTTTTCGTTGGCGCAGGCTATAGCCTACAAGTAAACAAAACGTGACAGCAGCTGTAAACAAATTTCCCCCACGTCTGCATAGCCGGGTTATATTATGATTTACCCAAAATGTGACCAGTTGACAAAGCAGTCTTCGTTGAGTATAGACATATTAGAAACTCTTCAATAATTAAAAACTTTATCGGGGTACACTTTTGGTACTCATCAGCAGGGCGGTATTCCGCATGTCGCTAACTTGTATGGCATCACAAAACCTGCCATACAAGTTAGCGACATGCGGAATACCGCCCTGCTGACTCCAAATTCAGAAGGTTCAGAAGGTATATATTTTCGGGTTTTAATATTCGTGGACACCGGATTTAGCGCGAAATCCGAACTCGAACGTAGCTAGCTCCACGTCACAGTTTATTTAAATCTTGAACCCTCATTTCCCCTGGAGTCAAAGACATTCGACGCTCGTTCACACACGATAATTTTTTCACTCGACGCTCGTTCACTTGTATGTGAAAAATATTCGTTCAAGATTCACAACATTCGCTAAAAAATGAGGCAAAGATTCACCTTCTCCTACAAATAATAAGGTAAAGATTCACTACGGCCAAACAAAAATACGTCAAAGATTCACCACGCTCTGATTTTGGCGACCCCAAGATTCGACGTCGAGTTGACGTCGAATGCTTGACGATCCTTGAGGGGGGTAGGTTCAAGACTCCGGTTGACGGGTGCATTACTAATCAGCATAAATAAAGTCCAAACTGCTTTGTCTTTAATATTACACATCAAAGACCACAGCATACCTAATCATTATATACTATTAAAATTAAAAGCCTGTACTAAAGCTTTTATCACATCAAATAATAATACTACTAACAATAATAGTGGGTTCTTGTATAGCACTCATGTCTGTCAGATTTATCACTCCTGGCGCTCCATAAATATTACCCCAGCTATAGCATGGCTGCCATCCTGATGCTTTAGCATTTCAAGGAATTCATTCCTGCCAGGTACCCATTAACCACCACTGGGTGGAGTGTGGTAAATGTAGATTAATGTCTTGCCAAAGGATATTAGTGTCGCCGCGGAACTTGAACCGCTATTATGTGATCATCAGTTCGGTGACGTATCCACTAGACCACTACACCTCCAAATAGGAAGGTAAAAGATGAATTTATAGTCAATTTATGTTCAGAACTCTACAATACTTGGTGATGCATGGGACACCAAATGACCAACTATCTTGGACTTGCCCACACCAATGGTCAAGAATGTCTGGAGAAATAGTACAGGGTATCAATGTAAGTTATCAAAGCGCTTTCGCAGACACGATGGAAGAAAAGATGACGGGAGAATTACGGGGATACAGCTTTTCCATCGTGTTTAGGGAACGAACGCTGTAAATGGCCGCGCACGGTCGTGAAAATCAACAGGATGGAGAAAATTTTGGTTCCGCATGCGCAGATTGTTTTTTCGCCTGGTTACCGTTGTGTTTGCAAAAGCGGGCTTATGCAGTCCCCAGAACGGACAGTTCAAACAATGTACAGTTACTGAGTCAGGTATGTGTCTGCTAATCCTCTGCAAGCACACTGTACAAGTCAGTTTTTCGAATTCAGCAGTCTCTCTAGAAACATATCCATGTACGCGAGGTTCTTTGGACAGCATGGTGACTTACCTAGATCATTTTCACAGGTGGTGCCGTTGAATCTTGAAGTGCACTGGCAGGTGAATCCGATACCATCACTGCCGCATACACCATTGTTTAGACACGGCTGACTGGCACAAGGGTCTTGAGGTCCTTCAAAGATTGGAAGCAAATATTTCATTCTATTATAAGTCAAATGCTGCACATTCCTTTATCTTTTATATTTTTCATTGGGGAGGCTGATATCCAGTTTACCTGTCCAAGCCCCCTTAGGGGAGAGATCCAAGCTTTCAGTAGAAAGGGCAATTGAGAGTGTTGTGTGTTTTTTTTTTTTTTTTTGGGGGGGGGGGGCTTTGGCACAAAACTTCATTATTTTTGTTTTAACCCCCAATATTTTTTGGGGGGTTTCAATCTGTAAAAGTTTCTTGCTGCAAATTTAGTGATGGTTAACACAATTTTTGTCTCCTGACGACGGATAGGCAACCCTACTACCCATCCTCTCCAACCAAAAGCTATAGTTCTCCTTTATAGAACTGTAAGCTCAAGAAAGAATACCGACAGTTCTTTTCAGGACTCCCCAATACCCTCCCCCCCCCCCCCCTCTCTTACATGGTGCAACCGTAAACCTACTGTATAATTTTGAATTTGTCCATTTGGTTTTTTATCCTATCAGTACCTGGTATAAACTGGTACTTACCACATCCAATGTCTTGATCAAGAGGGCAGACTCCCCACCTCGCGTTCGACCAGGACACTGCGTTGGCAAAATCGATCCCCACTATCTCCTCCATGCATCCTGTAAAGCCCGTCCCAAGGACCATCACCGGAGACAAAGCCAGATCCAGAAGCGTTGGGTTCTTGATGAACGTCGCCAGCTCGATGGCCTCATCCCGCACCCTCAGCACCACGGACTCGCCAACGTACACAAAATCAACGATTGTCCACAGGTTGTCGTTGAACCCTTCACCTACGGCAGTCTCCGTCACGCCCGAACCACTGTTCCAGCGGATGCGGATGGAGCCTGTTTCGTTTACGCTCACTGCGATCGTCTGATCACCATTAGTCTGCGAGAAAAGCTCGCCGCCAGCGCAAGTCCTGAATTGTAACGTTATCTGTCCTTGAGCAGAAAATATTGCGTTGGTTTCGACGGTCGCTGTGCCGTTGAAGAAGACTAGGTTCTGTGGTCCTTCAGTCTGTGATAAGACTGTATGAAGCACCAGCGCTAGGGTAGAGATGAGGATAAAGAAAAAAGATTGATGTAAAGATTTTACAGTCAAAATATAATTTCTTTAGCCAACAAGTGGACTCATGAACATCTCACACAAATAACTACAGGTGTATGTACACACTGTACTTATACAATGTAGCCATGTGGAACTTTCTTAGGGAAACTAAGTGGAATTATGGTTGTATTCAAATGCTAGAGTACAAATATATGTATATAATATATAATATACCGGTATGTCTTTATTTTATACACGTACATACATTACATACATGTAGTAAATCCTCAATGAACATTTAGTAACTGTTTCAGACAGCATGTACTGTACAATGTACACGTAATGTATCAATCAATATACATGTACAAACCCCTGTACATTGTATGCATACATGTAATTAGCAGTCAAATCTGAATGTAATGATTATTCTCTATTTTCCATAAATGCCATTCAACCAATAGACTGCTTTGTGTCATACGCTCATATTTGAGGTACACATACAATGTACATGTACATGTTACAAACGAATTGAAGCATTATATACCACTTGTAAATTTGATGATTTTTTTTAACTCAAGACTAAGTTGAATTAGGGCCTTAATATGTTTATTAAAACTTGTCACCTTCTCATGAAACATAAGTCGAGGCAAATCAATTTTTAACAAACTTAAAAATTCATCAAACTTGGTAAGGGTATGAATAATATAGTTGCTATCTGTACGGTGCTGCTGTTTCATTTGAATAAACCCACATGTACATGTATAAATACAAACAAAAACGTAACACTCTGATACGATTCTACTGTCAACAGAGCAAACAATCAACATCGAACAGACAGGTTGCATATTAATAAATAACAAGTTGGGCGTAACCCTCGTATGAATGAATGAATCACTTCTGTACACAATGGGCCACTTAATTAAAATTCTGCAAATTCTAAACGTACAATGGAGCCAAAATAATTGTATGATTTGGAAAATATTGCATTGGTACTGGTACTGGTACAAAGGTGAAAATACATGTACATTACAGTACATACATGTACATGTACATTGTCAATATTGATCATTCTGGTTTAGTACCTTTTCCAAATACTGGTATCTTTTTTAAAGACATGATTGTGGATTTTATCCATGTATTTCAAGTGCTATCAAAGATCTTCTGTCAGTAACAAACGTGACATGTATCGTCTGCTGAGAGCCAGAAGGGCGTTACGATTCTATACGACTTTATTACAATACATACATGTACATTTGTACGTGTAGTTAACACTAGATGTGGCCTTTGTGTTTTTGCCTTTTTAGCTCTAAACAAACCCCATGCTGATTTGCTCTGCACCAAGCATACATGTATGTATATTACGTGTGAAGCATTTTTTGAGTATCTTATTATCATACAATTTCTTTAGAAAGTTCAAAGATTCAACTCTTCAAAAATCAGACAATTTCAGACATTTCAGAGCAACTTGGCCATGCAAATCCTCCAAAACCCGACACCCGATTTAAAACAAGGGGCTAAAAAATGTGCCAGGAGGGGTGAAATTCAACCCATATGATCTTGTACCCCGAGAACGACCCTGCATCCATCCAGTCATGCAACGACAATCATGGAGTCATTTTACAAGAGGGTGCGACTACAAGGAGGAAACAAAATGGAATGTGAGCCGTGCCTGTAGGAGGCTATGCTAGTAAACATTGGTATCGAATACACAGGTACATTTGGAAGCAAAGTTGAAAGAAAAGTTGGGAAATTTAAGCAGTCTTTAACTACATTTTACAAGCAGGGATTTGTCTCTGCTATATGTGTATTGTCTATCTACCGTATTTGCCGGCGTATAGGCCGCAGTATTTTTGGAAGAAAAAATATCAAAAAGTCGGGGTGCGGCCTATGCGGCGAAAGAGTAAAAAAAAGATTTTTTTTTTTTTAGTTTTGATTTATGGCGCTATGCCTGGCAATGTCTCCCAGCTCAGTAATCAGTGTTGACTCACCACTCGGAAACTACAACAACACTAAAATTTGTCTGTCATCTTGGTTTGAAAGTAATCTTTATAATAGATCTCAATATGAAGTTTATAATAATAATTCCTCAATTTTTTTTATATAACAAATGGTGTTCCACAAGGTACTATCCTAGGACCTAGTACTCTTTTGTTTTTAATTCACATTAATGATCTTACACATTCTTCTAAAAACGACATTGTTACTATTATTTTGTGACAAGTTTACAAGCACAAATCAGCGCCTTTAACTGCACCTCGATGTTAAATGAAGGTCCTTCCCCGCGTGGGTTTTCGGCAACAAAACAACAACAACAACCAAAAAAAAAAAAAAAAAAACCATTTTTTTTTTTTTTTTTTAAATGTCAAAATCGGGGGTGCGGCCTATACGGCGGTGCGGCCTATACGGCGGTGCGGCCTTTACGCCGGCAAATACGGTACATGTATACATGTATGTACAACTTATACGACCTGAAATTATTTAAACTGCATACATGTACACTGTACACTTGAACCAGGTAGATGCCCCAACAACAAACACCACACATATTTCTAGAGGTGTACATTTCATATCTAACTGCGCACAATTTCCTTTATTCCCCCTCTCTCTTGCGTCTCTTCTATTTTTTGTTTGTGTTTAGAACTTTAGGTCTAGACTCTAGACCTCTACTGAAGGGAATTTTCTCAAATCAAGTGGCTGTGTCTGTACACAGTACAGCTTCAACCTCCAGTTTGAGTGCCAAACTAGTCAACAATTATCCTATTGTAATTCACAACACAACTATCCTGTAGAGTTATTATAACTCCCTGCCCACCCTCAAAAAGCTTTTCACTCCATTTGACACAAAGTCTTTCATCACAGGCCTTGCAAACACCAAGACATTCCTTTCAGATTGCGACACACTAGGCGCGTCTTCATCATCTCGAGATTGCCAAATAGCCCGCTATTTCTGATTTGGGAAATAATCCTGAAGTAACAAATCACGTCTTCACTATCTCGAGATTCGACCTCGAAACTTGAAACTCGACCTTGAGAAATTAGCTCGAGATATTTTGCTCAGCGTAATAGCGCGTATTGCGAATCTTCGGTCTAGTGAAGACGCACGGGACAAATAGCTGTATATTTTGCCAAATAGTGGGATAGTTTGCAAACTATCCCAAGATATCTTGGGATGACAATCCTGACCAAATATCCTTCTAATTGCTACTTCGGTCTGATGACGACGCAAATTAGCTGGATAGTTTGCGATCGGGATAGTTCAAATAGCTGGATATTTGGCAATCTCGAGATAGTGAAGACAGGCCTACTGAAATAAATTATTGAAAATGTCAGGTAGTTTTGGGGTCATTATTTACAGTTGTTGGGTCTCTAGTACGAGGGAATTAACCCTTCAAAAACTTCACCTCAAAGAAAAAGTGTAGGTATTCTGAAAAATTAGATGTATTCCTGCCCTTTGATGTACACTATTCCTTACAAAAATGCAAATGAGATACTAGTATATAAATGAAGACTTCTAAAATCAATTAAACAAAACCATTACTTTCCAATAAGGAAAAATCATAGCTGAGAAGATTATTTGATGAAAAATACATACATGTACATGTAACAGGGGAACAATTGTTACTAATTCATTTTAAAATACTAGAATATAGCAGTTGACAATATCTATTTCTATTTATGGGAAACCTTCACCCCAGAAGAGCACCTACTTACAGTGTACTTGCGCTTTGGTGGGGAATCTTGTAGATTAGTGGTCAAGAATATAATAAATCTCTCAGAATAAGTAAAGTTATTTCTTGGGGTGAGGTTTCCTTTTATTAAAAAGGTATACCAATCAGCCAAATCATGTTTTGCTCTTGATGTAAGAGGTTCCATGTCGCTAACCTACATGTATATTCCAAATATGAGCTTCAAATATTAATTCTACAAAGAAAGATTGGAGTTCAAATACATTCACTCACTCAGATAGAGAACATGCTAGTGATTGCAGCATGTGAGGTCATTTAAGGTCAAAGTGCTGACCCTTCCCTAATCTGCCATAAACCCTCTAGGCTACATATCTTGAGAAACGTGATAATTTTCTTGACAAGAAATGCATGCCTGAAATACCGTTCCCTGAAGTTCCTGAACCCAGTCAACTCTGGAGATAAATGACATGTTCAGACTAAAGAAAAATTATATTTTCAAACTTGTTTAAGGAAACGTTTTACAAAAAAATAATTGTGTAGCAAAAGGAGCATACATGTACAGACTAGAACAAAATCATTGTACAGATGTAGATACACCTTAAAAAGAAAATAATTTTGAAGAGGTCCACTGACAAGTGACAGTAGGGACTTTTAGATTTGCACGACGAGAACATGGACCTCTATGTGTGACATCCTTTTAAGGCAATGTGACGTCCTTTTAAGGCACTGGCAGTGCCCGGTAGTGCCTTAAAAGGATGTCACATTGCCTTAAAAGGATGTCACAGGTAGAGGTCCACGTTCTCGTCGTGCAAATCTAAAAGTCTCTAATGACAGCTTACCAATCAACAGTGAGTGCTCATGGTAAGCCCCACCCAGTCATATGATTTTCTTATGATACGACCTGCAGACTAAAACGGAACCCTGATTCTTTAAAAAACAAGTCTATCCCTATACGATGTTTTGTTTTTGTTATTTGACATTTCTTATACGGCATTCAGAATTAGAGAAAATAAATTACTATACAAGAATTGTATAGATGTATGATGAATTCTGGTAATTTGAAGAAGCTATTGTTACAGCTCATTTACACTAAAGTAAACATGAACAAAATTTATACAAAGAAACATAACTAGATCATTGTGTTACAAAAGGGGGCATACACCCAGGATAAGAATGTCATACACTGTAAAGGGACATTAAATGTATACAGAAAAATATATGACTAAGTTTGGGGAGGTCAGTTTATAGTTAATAGTGTCAGCTGAGCTTCAGATCATAGGCACTGCTTGAGTGTACAAAATCAGATACAGCTATAGTTCCAGTTCCATCTCTATGAAAGTTTACATTACCTCTCAACTTCTCAAGAATAAATCATATTCTCACAATCATTTCATGAAAAGAGGTAAAAGAAAATACATTCCAACTTTATGAGCAACTATGTATTCACTCTATACGTTACAAAGGCGGACATACATTTACATGTACATTGTACAGGTATCCTGCTTCATTCTTTCATCAATACATTAAATGCAATGGCATTGAAAAATTAGTCCAAACAAGAAGAAAATCAATACAAATCAACCAACAAATGTTCTCATCCATTTAAATAGCAATATTGAAAAACAGATCGACACCCAAATTATGACTAAAGTTCAGTCAACTTCTTTTGTCATCAATGAAAGCACATAAAAGCTTGGTCCAAAACAGAAACATGGCAATATTTAGTCAGGAACTTGGCACAGTATGCATACCTCTGTACTAACAATCATTTCATTGTGTCATGCATAAGCAAACAAAATATCAATGAATAATTTGCAAATATTGACCCAGGTTTCCACAGACCAGGAAATGATTCCATATTTTATGTTTTTATGCGTTTAAAGGAAATTCAAAACTTAAGCTGATAGACAACTTCTCTGAAAAAAGCCCCCCAAAAACAGAGAAGCAAACTGGTTAAAGTTTGAACGAAATCGACCAAAAAGTTTGGCTGAATCAGTAAATCGGTATAAATGTCATTGTCAATATGAACATTTTTTTAACTTGACTTCCTATTTATTTCAAGTTTCAACACACTAAATGACTGTTTTAAAATGTTAATTTTTCAAAATGTATGACTCAGGAGTCTTTTCTTAAAGAGGACCTACATGTACATGTACTGTACATGTATTTTAAATATGCTAAATATATTTTGAGTAGTACCCAAAGACAGAAATTAATGATATTTTTGTGCAAGACACATCATGTCACGATTCATTGTCGGTTTTGTCCAAATTGCGTATTTGAGATTTGATTTAGTGATATCATATATTTCCAATCAACACTCTTATCATTGTTCTGGTCTACCTTATTTCAAACTTTTGCCATTCTGTTTCTTTTATTTTTCATACATGTACCTTCATGAACTTGTATTACAAAGGTTGGATTGCCCTTTAAAGAAGTTGAGAATGGGACTAAAACCACAAAAATATTGTCTCTGTTTGGCTGACTCACTGGACCAATATGTTGTCTGAGGCGTGATGATTAGAATTTTATCCTAACAGGAATCTGTTTCCCAAACAGGTATTATCGTGCAAGATCTATTGCAGAACAAGCAGACGATCCAGATAATCATCCCCTTTAAGGCTTTAACATCCAGAGGGGCGTTTCATTATTTAGCACAGAAATGCCCTTCTTGCTCTTGACAATATTTATTTAAAAATATTTATACTATATAATAGTCAACAGTATCACTTTCCAAAACATCAAAGTACAACAAACCTAGAATATAATTACTGTAAAACAGATAATTTGCTTTTACACATACATGTAATTGGGCTACCAGTGTTTCTCATATGACATGAAATTTCTTCATTTTATTCACCTTTTTTTCTTTAAAGTAAAATATTTTTTATTTTATGATGAAATATGGAGGGAAAAAAAGACGTACAGGTATCTTTTTCAGGATACCTGCACACAATCGCCCAAAGTCAGTTAAATTACTCATTACAATACATGCACATCTACCGGTAAGCAGTTATTGCTTGAACGAAGTACAGTGTATGGATTACCATTTATATTCCGGGAGAAACCCACACTAAGTTTTTGTATTTATGAGTATGGATTCTGGAATGCATAATATGATATCGAGGTCATCTGCAAATATACACAGAACTAAGAGTATTGCGGTAATACCTGTCTGAGAACAGATTCCTGCAAGGATAAAATTCTGATCACTGAGGATTAGAAGACATTTAATGTAGTGACTCAGCTTTTATGAATTCACAGTGTATAAAGAAACTGAGACAGAAAGTCGACTTTACAATGAATTATTACTTTTCATTAACCAAAACAAAATATATAAATGAAATAAGAATTAGAAATATGTGACAAAATTCTAATAGCATTTCTTCACAAAATTTGAAAGACAAGTACATGTACATACATGTATGTAGGCCTACAGTGTACATGAACCGGTAATCTCTTTCACACATTACCATGCCGTATTAAATTGAAAATCTAACTTTGATGAAGATCGTTTTTGATACAAGATGGATATTGTTTTGATTTCCTGTTGTCGTCAACACATTATGACAAAAATAATTATGAAAGATTTTTAATGAACAATGGCATTTTTATTTTGTTTAACTCTTTGTATTCAATCAATTTCAATTTCAATTTGCTGTACATGTAGGCATAAATCAGGGCTCCTCACAATTTTTGGGGGAAGGGGTTCTGGTCTCTGGATTTAACTTTTTGCAGCCTGTATGTACATGAGCTGTATGTTATAACTTCAAAATATTGAGGGTCCAGACTTAAATTAGTCCTTGTCTACAATCATGTACTATGACAATGTACATGTACATTAGTTCCATGGAGACATTCAAACTGTTCAAATAAAGGTTGCTCATTAAAATGTACATTGCAACCACTCTAGTCTACTCTTGATCCTAAATCAATATTGAATGTAAAGGCCAATTGTACATGATGTGCACCTGGTACTGATTGGTATTTATACAGTACACTGTTACCATAGAAACATGGATTTTCTATTAATAGCAAAATGCAAAACATTACATCAGACACCTCTCAAAGAGGCTCAAACACAATATATTCAACTTGTAAGGACATTGAAGTTTGAGAGAGAGAGAGACTGTAAAGCCAGCTCATGATCCTAAATAAACACTTCTTACACTTGTACATGTACATGTAGGTCCGTATTATAATGTATAGACCAATTGTACATTGTTCGAGGTATTTATACAGTTCACCGTTACCATAGTAACATGAATTTTTTGTATTAATAGCAACATGCAGAACATTACATCAGACACCTCTATACATACTGTACAAGTTTCTTCTTGTAAGGACATACATGTAGTTTGAGAGAGAGAGAGAGAGAGAGAGAGACTGCAAAGCCTGGTCATGATCCTAAATTAGGTCTGTATTATAATATACAGGTACATGTACAGACCAATTGTACATGTTGTGCACCTGGTACTGACTGGTATTTATACAGTACACTGTTACCATAGTAACATGGATTTTCTATTAATAGCAAAATGCAGAACATTACATCAGACACCTCTATACAATGTTCTTGTAAGGACATTTACATGTAAGTTGGACAGAAAGAGAGAGAGAGAGAGAGAGGGGGGGGGGGGACCCCGGATTGTATTACCATGTAATGTACATGTAGAGGAAGTTATTAATCGGTACAACAGAACCATTTGGAAATGGTCCAGGAAGTTATTAAACTTGACAAATAGGATTAACTTGATGGCTTCTTTAGAATCAAGTGTGAAGTACTGTATTTTAGCAGTGCTCAGAATAAGATCTACTGTACAGTTAAATAGCTCTAGTATCCTTGAGCTGTGTTTTAATGCAACAATTGATTTCTACATACAGGTACCTTTATTACATACCTTACGATAAAATCAAGTTCTAGTCATGCGTTCACAATGTAGAAAAACTGTTACATGTAGGTATTTTAATCATCAAAAATTCAAAATTATACAAAAAATTGACCAAGTCTTCCTAAAAGCAGGTGGTAGGTCTATGCTAAAAGTAAGATGTAATGTACATACAAATGTGGATGATGGATGGGATCGAACATGTGGCTAAAAAGTGTGGTCCACAACCTTTATCTGGTAAAAAAATCATATTTCATTTTCGTATGTGAGAGCATTTGAAGAGCCCTTTTTTCAGGGGCATATGAAGCAATACTCACAACAAAATATTAAGTTGTATTAAAGATTAAAAGCAATATGGACTCCTCTTGGGAAACCTGGTAAATGACTGCCACCATTCAGGGGGGTTTTCTATAAAAGAAAACTCCAAAAATTCATGAAGTCTTAAAATAACAATGTTGCTATGACAACGGACATGCTTCATTCTATCTCTTCCAGGGTTCATCAAGTCTCTTAGTCTGAGAAGAATATCTGTTTATTCATCATACATGTACATTGTACTCCATGAAGATTTTTTTTTATTTCAATCTGTACATGTACAGTACATAATTCTACATTATGATTTCCTTTTTTAGAACTTGCCTAAAATGCAATGGATCGTCAAGTAAATATAGCTTAAAAGACCACAATGTGCAGTGGCTACATTTTTTTCTCTCCAAACAAGTACATAAATCTCCCTCTCTTGTTATCTCTCTCTATCTCTCTCTCTCTCTCTTTCTCTCTCTCTCTTTCTCCCCCAATGCAAAAGAAAGAAAGAAAGAAATGCAGCAGACTCATAAAGCTAAAATTGAATCAAGGTTCCGCAACTTAACCCTGACTGACCTTTCTATTAAATTCCTATTCCAGTCAATGGTTTATGGAATTCCATCCATTTTCCCTCTTTTTTGACAGCCATTTGACAGGGGGAGTGGAATATTGACCCTAAAGTGACCTACAGTATAGATAAATTTGGGCTACCTGGTAGCATGTTTTGGCAAAAATATGTTATAGGCATACACATGTACAGGTAAGTTGTTGATAATAAAAAAAGGCCAATTTGCAAGTTATTCATTTTTGTGACCTCTAAAAGTAAAGCATTAAATATGATTTGTTTGTGGGTGTAGGCTACACTACATGTACACTGTACAATGTACATGTACTGTACATGTACATGTATGTACATTAGCTCTAGCTGTATACGTACATGTACATGTACATGTATACATTGTAGTACACCTCTATACAGGTCTTTCTAATTTCTATGTTAACAATTGTATGCAGAATGAATAAAAACTTTATGTAGGCCCACAAGAATTGAATTGAAAATCAATGTACCTGTACACTGCATGAAATAAGTATCTGTATTCCTTACATATTTGTAGACCTATGATGTATGTTGTAAAGTCAAGGCATTTAAGGTAAAGACAATGCTATAGCCTATGACGTAAAAAGATAAACACCTGCTTATCAGTGAACTTTGATCAAGATCTCAACTCACCATATCACCATGTTTATGAGTAATACAAACTTAGTGTAATCCTACAATCTAAATATGAATAGTAAACAAAGGTAAACAAATTTAATGATGATCATTGTAGCACTCATTTTCTTCCGGTATAATCAGGAACCATTTAAAAGCCAAGAGTTTGTAGTCATAATTTATGATTGAAACACAATATGCCCTCTGTACATGTTTTACGATGGTGTTTCAACAAAATGTTGAGTCATTTTGTAAGTTGTATTCTACGAAAGTAATCAAAACGTGATAACGTGAGTGATCATTACAAGCCATTGGCTACAGTCATACTACGCAATGTATCTACATGTATACAGTAGGTCTTTGTCGCGCTCGTAACGTGGACCTACAGTGTATGAGTATGATGTTAAGTCAAAATAAAAAATTCTTATGATATGACCAAAAAGATAAGCACCTGCTTATCAATAAACTTTGATCATGATCTCAATTCTCCATATCACAAATATGAGTAATAAAAACTGAATCTAATCATACAAATTACAATTAAAAATTACAATGTAAAAATTACAATGTAAAAATACAAATTACAATTAAAATATGACTCGTACGCAAAATAAACCAAATGAATGATGATCTAATTTGCATTCATTTTCTTTAGGTATAATCAGGAAATTCAGGTGTCAGACATGAGTTTGCAGTCATAATTTATGATTGAAACACAATATGACCAGTAAACATGCACTGTACATGTTGGTATACCGGTACCAGCAATGCCATCATGGAAATGCAGTTAATACTGTACCAGGTCTCACATTGCACATTTGTACATTTTAATTAGACCAGAGGCAGAGGAGAATCTTAATTAGGCCATCCTTGACATTTACTGGTATACATGTAGCCAATACTGTGATTTTTCCAAAATCGAAGGAGCGGCTACCGGTACTTGCTTTTAAAAATCAATTCTTTAAAAAAAATCAATTCCTTGATATTAAATATTTGTAAATGTCGCTGGTAGCGTATTAGTCTGATTTGTGGAAATGGAAAGAATTAAAGGTAATACAAAGTTTTGGGAAATTTTGAAATTGGGTGGATAGTGATTCTTTACAATTTTGATATATTTGAATGCCCCTGTGGATGTGGTATAAGCACTAGAAAATGTAGCCCCTAAAACACTTCTGCTTTCGAGAAAAAATGAATATAAACATTTACCGGTGCTCCCGGTAAATTTGGATAAATGTGAAATTTAAACGTTAGTGCTGTCCTAATATTCGAATTATGCAAGGAAACCCGTTTACTTGCTAGACTTCACTGTCAGACACTATTGAGTGACTGACAGGCTTTTTTCTTCTTTGGTAATAACATACTGTACATAATATGAGCTGTAAAGGATTTGTCTACAACTCTACATCCATAATCCACTTCTTGTAATGGCCAAGATTAAACTGATTGAATCTTTGCGCAGCATAAAACGTATGACCATTCGGTACAATTGTCTGAAAATCAAGACTTTTACTTTTGGGCTCTATAGCCCTAAAGTGGATTTGACAACTACATGTAATAGTCGTTATTTTCACACTTGAAGACATTTTCAAGCCCCACCATTTTTAGCGAAGTTCTAAATTAGTATTATCTTTCAAATGCAGTTGGAATTTAACTTTTCATTTTTTTGGCCTGCAAAAGCGACATACACCCTGTAGTACCTTTAAGGGAGATAGAAGTTGAGCGTATAATTTTAATTTTGTCCTCGAGCACCCAAGCTCCAGTGCACACGCATGTGCAGTGTATTGCAAATAATATTTGAATCCTTTTTTTTTCCAGTAATTTATTCTACACTGTATATTCTTATCGTATACATACAGTATATGAAGGTGTATGAAGCATTCAGGAAGTGAAAAAGAGAATGAGTGAAGTGAAAAAGAGAATGAGTGAACTAAAAAAGATGGTGGGGGCAACTTTTTTAATAATCTGAATACACATTCAGTACAGTAAATTGTTCCTCAACAAGTTTTTGGAATACAAACAAATCTTTAATTTTATTGCAAATTATGACTGATTGATTAAAAAATAGTTGTTCTTAATTTCAAACACATAAACCATCAATCTGTACATGTACATGTAGCTCTTCACAAGTTTAACTTTGGCATTTATTTACCCACTACCGGGTAGTCCTAAAGGTACATGTATCTAGGCCTACAGGTATACCTGTAATGTAATCAATACAGAGATGACTTGAATTTGTTTATAAACAATGTACACCTGTAGTCAAAACTTTGAACTAATCAATAATGCCCGTATAAACGACAGCTATCAAAAAGAAAGACATACTGTACTGTACATGTATAAAGAACAGCTACCCACAGCTAAGGCCACAGGAATCAATTTTGATTAGGTTATTTCTTCATAATCCCCTTTTGGCCTTTGCTAAACTCAATAAAGCCATAGCCACGTATGAATAAGCTGTGGAATGTGCAGAGTATAATAGGCACTGTTACAGGTAAAGGGAAAATAATAATAGGCAAGCTGGTAATGACTGAGCTTGATAAACACGGCTTGAGTTTCTGAAGACATCCTCTCTGCTTTTATGGGCTCCATACTTCTGTGTGTTTCATTTGTCACCTCAAAACATACACTACATGTATGTACACCATGTAACTTGAAAAAGGAAGAATTTCAGTTGAATTGCAAATTTGAAATGTAGTTATTCATGGCAGCCCAACGAGTGTACAAGGTAAAATCACAAAAACATAAACAAGTATCCATTATGTCAGCTGTGCACATACCACTCTATGGTACATCAAAACAAAAACAAAATGGAGCATGCAACATGGCCTTCCACAAAAAGCTACAAAAACATAGTACCAGACTACTGGTGAAACGTAAATAAAACCACAAACTCTATAAAAACATTTAACAGGCTGACCTGAAAAAGTTTCAAGTTCATGTCTGTGAATATCTCTGTATGTACAAGTGCATGTACAATTGTACATTGACATCCATGATGTGTTGTTCAAAATTGCTTTTGATGATTAAAGGGTAAGTCCACTCCAAAAATAACTTACTTTCAATAAAAGCAGAAAAATCAGACAAACCAATCAAAAAAAGTTTGAGCAAAATCGGATAACTAATAAGAAAGTTTCCTAAGTTTAATAACATGAAAAACTTTAAAAATTACAAGACAAATTGGCAACTCACTCATGAGTCTGTGACGTCATTACCTCACTATCCTCAGATTGTTTTGGTTATATTGATTACCGGTATATAACTTTCCCATTTTCCCCCTAATAATCTCCAAGTTATATTGATAGTAATATGTTTTTTTGTGTGGAGGCACTATTAGAGTAATTTGTTTCAGTTAAATCATGACAAAATTTAGATTTTTATAAACTACTTATACAGTTAAAAATCAATGATTATGAATAAACAATATTTAGAAAATAGTATCAATTATTCAAAGTTCATAAAAGATTCTGTGAAAAGTCATGCATGCAATATTATACAAATCATATAACCTGGGCAAGGGCATAGGGAAATCAAGTTGTTGAGGATAAAAAGGGAAATTAATGGCATAAAAATATTTAAAGCAATGTATACAGTATTTAGTGAGGCAATGACGTCACAAATTGGCAATTTGCCTAGTGATTTCCATGGTTCCATTATTCCATACTTTTTCAAAAATTCATAACTTCCTTATTAGTTATCCAATTTTACTCATAATTTGTTTGCTCTGTTTCTCTTGTTTTTCTGCATACATGTATATTAAAAGTGATTATTTTTGCAGTAGACTTAGCCCTTAACTTACTCCGTTCACATTGCTGTATTTTTCACATGTATTGTAATTTTTAGGTACACTGTACATGTATATTGTAGTAATGTATTTTCTGGTATAATATATAATTGTTTGTCATTGTATTTTGTTTGTATAGCGCTTAGAGAATTTGGTGGCAAGCGCTTTATAAGCACTGTTTCATTATTATTATTATTATATTATGTTATGCCTCTTTTACTTGTACACGAGCAGAGGGTTGTCATTGGTGGTGAGCATTTAGACTGGATTGAAGTTCAATCTGGAGTACCACAAGGCGTGGTTCTCTGCCCGTTGCTCTTTTTAGCATGTACATGTACATTAACAATCTGCCCAACCACATTTCCTCTACTGTTGCAGATCTGTGTAATATACAGAACCATTTCAACAGAAGGGAAAGACTATCGTTGGAATATTGTTCATCGGTCTGGACCCCCATACCAATGACCTCATATCTCAAGTTGAACTTGAAGTAGTGCAAAGAAGGGCTGCCAAATTTGTCAACAGTGACTACGGCAGACAAAGTAGTGTGACTTCCACTGCAGTTGAAACTTGAAAGATCTTGCATGGAGTACAATTTCTAAAAGGAGAAGGATTGCTTGTAACGTTTCTAGTTTAACTAGAAGATCACACAATAAATCTCTTTATTCTCTTACATTGAATTTAGTTGAAAGATTACTTCAAATTATCATTCCTTCAGAAATCACTTACAAGTTTAATACAGACTGGAATTCTTTTTCACCATCCATACTTTGCATTCAAAATCCAAACATAAAAACGTGTGAAACCATATTTTCAATGGTATAATTTTGTTACGTCATGCACACACCGGCCCAGACTGCCCTTTTTCACTGTACGAGGAGTGTTGAGCCATTATTATTTTCAGATTCAGATAGGGCCTACATAGTATACATTTTTGTAAATCTACATGTAGATCTAGATCTACAACTAGAAGTCTACTGTACATGTACTACAATAGTACAAGACTGTTTGGGATAAATTACATTCTTTATACATGTAGACTTCTATGGCTATGCTATGGCTTAACAAAAATACAATTTAAACATTAACATGTAATTGGCAAATTTTGGCTGTCTATGCATTTGTAATAAACTAATTGAAATTGACAAAGACCTGAAAAGAGAAGACATCAAAATAGATCTAGATGTGAAATGAACTTAGGGCCTACTGAAAGATAGAATTTACTTGCCTTGCCATTGGTGATATTTATGTAACACTTGACGGATTTATCATTTGGATAAATCACCTGTTAACTCACTAGATCTAGATCCCTATAATTTTACACTCAAAATCAAATGAAGTTAGTTTTCTTAAAATTTTAGTAGTTTTTTAATTTTCTAGATCTAGATCTAGCTAGATCTAGAACTAGAAGTCTAGGCATAGACCTACCTAGATCTAGGCCTAGTCTAAGTCTACCCATTATTTTATTTTGTAAATTTGTACAGGAATCATGAATCTAAGTAATAATACTGTCTAGTCTAACTTGTTAGATCTACCTTCGTAACCTTGTCCTTGAATACCTTGATTGAATACCATAGCTTCTGGAATAATTTAATGTTCCTTTAAAAATTGCGCTCCAGGTTTGGATGACTTTATCAACTTGATCAATATGACAACAACTTGTTTGAAAAATAAGCTATGCTATGCAGGCCCAACTACATGTAGTCTAAAGTTAGATCTAGTGTTTTTGTAAGCGTGAACCTGGCGCCGCGCTGGTCGCATAGCCCTAAACTACGGAGTAGCGACTGCGCCTTGGCCTTGCTCATCGGGGAGTTTGTGGCGGCGCAGCTGGAGCAACTTACCCAATAATACGGAGGCCAATAACGGCAAACGCCGCGAGATGGATTCAAAATCCATGTCGTTATTTCGTCCACTTGCAAATGTCTCTTTTGTGAAAAGTCCACAACAATCGAAATTCCACTAAATAAAATTGGTTAATGAAGAGAAATGCGTAGCCAGTAGAGATTATCCATTATTAAAATGTCCACATTTCATCTAAAGTCCGGTTTCGGTTCCACATACCGTTACGATGATGCTGTGTGCATGCTATCATACCACAAAATTTAGTTTTCGCGATCAGATATCGAAGTAGCCGTTTTACAGATTAATATATTCTCAATCTCAATTGATTTAATTATTTAATTTTTAAAGTAAATTTTTAACACAAATATCATTTTTGATTTATTCAATATTAAAATTGACTTTTTATATCCTTATTATTTCATATATAATATTGCCAGATTAAAAAAAAATATCAATCTACATATCGGCAACGTACGACACGTGATTAGACTTGCTAAATTCCACAAAGTTAGAAGACGGGTCACGCCCATCACCCCCCCCCCCCCCCCTCCTTCCCCTTCCCCTCCCCCTGGTTCTGGTTCTGGTGGGCTACTGCATAAACTCCTCAGCTGGGATGTAACATGCAGGCGCAGTCGACTGAGCATAGTGTCCTATATTTAATTTCTGAAGTGGGCTCTAGCAATTATTTATTTTGTATTGCGGTAAAATGCAGGTACGTAGAGTTTTATGGTTTTTTTTTTTTTTTTTTTTTTTTTTTGGGGGGGGGGGGCACATAAATGTAATCGATCGACATCCTGGGGAGGGGTCTAAAAAAGTTCAACCGATATTTTGGGGCGCCCCCCCCCCCCCCCCCCGTGGCTACGTGCCTGGTAAAATGACATGGGAAAGGTGTATTAATGCCCGAAAAAGTGTCACCAAATGGGGTATACCCCCTCTCAGCTCTTACATTTTTTCTCAAAAGAATAGAAAACGGAAAATGGGCCTACTTCCCCGGGGGGGGGGGGGTTACTCACGTATATTTGGTATACGGGAATGTGCCGCTCGGAAGGGTGACTTTTTCACTTTAGACATTTGTCCCCTTTTCATTAAAAAAAATCCTTAGACATGGGTCCCATTTAAAAAAAAAAACCTTAGACATGGGTCCCATTTAAAAAAAAAAAACCTTAGACATGGGTCCCTTTTTTCATTTATTCCTTTCCCCTCTTTTCTCCCTCATTTTCTCCGGCATTTTTGGATTTGCTCCTAAATACTCGAGCCTACATTGTAAATGCCTAAATCTCTTCCATCTCTAAATAAATCAGGGGCCTAAACAAGTCATGTAGATCAGTCACTCTACCTGGCTCTACCTATTGGACCTTGTGTGTATTCATCATGTATTAGAAAAAGCTCTCTTTGAAAGTGTACAAAGAAAGTACAAGAATAATGGTTAAAGCATAGAAAATATTTTGCCATATGAAAAGGAGTGTATAAATTGTTTAATACTAGGTCATTTGATATACATTTATCAAAGTGATGTAGGAGTGACATTCAGATATAGTTGTTGCCAATTTGACTCATTTAAACCTTTCAAAAACTCTGTACCTCTATGGGTTAGAACAATACAGACTTCAATCAGCTGCAAACCTCTATACCTATTGGCCCTTGTGTGTATTCATACCCGTATTCATCATGTATTTAAAATAGCTCTGTTGTGAAAGTGTACAAAGAATTAAAGTACAAGAAAAGTGCATTTGAGTGAACATAAAAGGTAAATCATATTGAAAAGCGGAGTGTATAAATAGTTTTAAACTAGGTGCAAAAAAAATTTCTGGTGTACTTTGAAAAATCTTTTATTTAAAACAGGTAAAGTCCTTCAATTAAAACAGATGCTAGAGGTGCTAGCACAGTATTGTGTTGCATGGCGTTTTCATCTTTATGTGTGTAAACTACTTGTAAACTACATGTAGTATGGTACAGTTTACTAATAGAGAATTTTATCGAGAAACTGCAAAATGATTGGCTATTTTATTATTACAGCTAAAAATGTAATATTTAGAGTTTGAAATCTTTAGACATGGGTCCATTTTTCACAAAAAATCCTTAGACATGGCCACATGGGTACCTATTTACAGCAAAAGGACACTTAGATGTGGGTATGGGTTCGGAGGTCTCGGCCGCACACCCCCGTCCGACTATAATCTGAGTACCCCCCCCCCCCGCGCCTGCAACCCCCCCCCCCCCCTCTCTCTCTCTCTCTCTCCCTTTTTCTCTCTCTCTCTCTCTCTCTCATCCTCTCTGGGTAGCTATCTCTTTGCAGTGGCGGATCCAGGGCCCCCCCCCCCCCCTGGCAAAAAAAAGAAGGAAAAAAAAGGGGAAAGTTTTTTTGTGGTCCTTCCCCCCCCCCCCCTTCCTAATCCAGTGAACGAAAAATCTGACCGTGATTAAATGCCTTAAAACCCCTGGGCTTCCGGGGCTCTGCCCCTTGATTTCACCTAGGGCCAAAAGTCAGGCACTTGGATTCTCATCTGACGGTAATTTAATGCCTAAAACCCCTGAGCTCTTGGGGGCTTCGCCCCTGGACACCACACCAATTAGCGACCTACCAGTGCCACAAATAAGGTATCAAAATATGCTCATCTGACCGTAATTAAATGCCTAAAAACCCTTGGCTTCCGGTGGCTCTGTCTCCTGGACCCCACCTAGGGCTCTAAGGCGGACGGCTGGATGCTAATCTGACGGTAATGTAATGCTTAAAAGCCCTGAGCTTCTGGGGTCTCGGCCCCCTGGACCCCACGCCAATTCTTGACCTTCCAGTGGTACAAATAAGGTATAAAATATGCTCATCTGACGATAATTTAATGTATAAAACCCCAGAGCTTCCGGGGGCTTTGCCCCCTGGACCCCATGCCAATTCGTGACCTGCCAGTGTCACAAATAAGGTATCAAAATATGCTCATCTCACCGTAATTTATTGCCCAAACCCCCTTAACTTCCGGGGCTCCGCCCTAGACCCCACGCCAATTCTTGACCTTCCAGTGTAAAAAATAAGGTATAAAATATGCTCATCTGACCGTAATTTATTGCCCAATACCACTGTTCTTCCGGGGGCTCTGCCCCCTGGACCCCATGCCAATTCGTTGCCTGCCAGTGTCACAAATAGGGTATCAATATTCTAATCTGACAGTAATTAAATGATTATACCCCCTGAGCTTCTGGGGGCTCCACCCCTTGACCCCCGCCGAG